>CAJHUC010000614.1:0-88326 GCA_905146915.1 Ostreobium quekettii | reverse complement strand
CGCTGTATCGTGCCGTACATCAGGCGGAGCGCTGCAGTGATAAGCCGTGGCCGCGGCGTCGCGACATATCTTTTCCGCGCCCCCGCGGCCTTTCGGTCCGCCGTGTCCCGTTGTCTGAGCAACGGTTCATCCAATGGAAAACACGTTCCGTGGGCGTTCTGCGTGGGATGCAGCAGCGGCTTGTCGACCGTTGAAGGGATTAGTAGGGTGGGATTTGTGGACTGCAGTGTCACTCGTGTTCGGGTTTGTCCTGTAGTGTGATGCCGTTTCAATCGCGGACCCCTGGCCATCGCACCCCGCCGGAGCCATTGACGGCCCCTTTCTGTTCACCCTTGTGTGCTCGTATGCGGATGACGTGCTTCTCCTTGGGAGTGGATGGGCGTTTTTGACGAGAACTGTCTGTGGATCTCGCATTCAGGGAAAATCGGGACCTGGACAAAGGTGGCATATGGGCTGCCGGGCTTTGCGACGACCTCGCTGTCGTTCCTGATTTCTGTGTATGCCAACGACTTCTACAGCCTTCTGGTAAGGCACAGAAATTGCCGTTTTCGCCACACGTTGTGCTCACGCTGGTGCCAGCCGCCGTCAGTGCTTATTGCCTAATGAAGATTCAATGAATGCTATTCCACTGTCTTCCATTGTGTCCCTTGTCTGCCTTCCGCTCCTGCCATGACACGGTGTTGCTATAGAGCTGCGATAAATGCATGCGTAGTATTTTGTCTTCGAGCTTGCTGGACTGAGGTTATGAGCATGCCCTTCATCAGGTTGATCCAGCAAGACAACCACAGGATTTCATAGTTCACCCACCTTGCATTGCTCTAAGTGTTAACCTTTAACTGGACTTCGGTTGGGGTGCAGTTGGGTTGGAAGAACATATTGTGAACTCGTGTCAACCAACCTTCTGCGTCCGCAAGCAGGCACTGCCTCATTGCTTGTGTCACAGCACTCATTGCATTCAAAGTAGTCATGGGCGGATAATGGCATGCAGTTGCTTATCTGGTGCTTACGCTCCACCCAATTTGGCAAGTCCCTCTCTGCAAGGATTTGGTTGACAGAGGAGAATCGCTCTGCTAACTCATGCATGTATATACATGTTGACAATGGAGCTTGAGACATAGTGCCTTCTATACTCAAGAGCACAGTTATCTGTTATGGATATGTGTACTCACTGCATTGACCTACCTGTTGTGGTGTCAGCCAGGCTGCTGCCTTGTGCAAACTTTGCCAGCTCATGCACTGGTATCCTGTGAGCGATGTCATTTTCAAGCTACACAATATGTGCAGGATTGCTGGAACGGGTGTGGGGCAATGCATTGTGTTTGACAGGAGCACTGATTTCCATCCATTTGTGGCGGTATACTTTTCTCATGGACTTTTTGCATTTCATGGCAATTGGGTCTTTGGCTGTGCAACACATATCAAGTGACTGTGCTGTTACAGTTCGTCCACTTCTCACTGTGAATGTCCTCCCTTGTGAAATGCTCATGATCTCAAGCATCTCAAGTTTGTGCCATTTCTTCTTGCATCACCACTGTCATGCCCTCTGCCTCACTTGCGTGCCTTTGTTTCTTTTGTTTCTCTGCAGGGTGTTGGCCTGTCTTTCTTGTCATTCTTCACTGCCCTTGCCCGGTCTTTCGACGTCCTCACAGACCCCCTCATGGGTTGGTTTTCAGACAGAACAAGGACAACGTATGGACGGAGGCGGCCATTCATGGCCAGTGGATGCATCTTCTATGCACTGCTGTTTGTGTTGCTGTTTACTCCACCAGGTAGGGGGCCTGGGAGAGGCTGGTGCAGTCATTGTGGAATTGTAGTGGAACAAATTGCATCAAAAGTTCTGGTGAGCTTTGGCCTCAGCAAGAAGTGTCTCATTCAGCATCACGCCCTGGCTTGTGACGCTGTTTAGCCTGATTGTGCAGGATGAGAGTGAGGCTGCCCTGCCCATCAAACTCTTCAATATATCCTAGAAACAAACATCTTGAGCAACAGGCAGTTTCTTTGTTTTTCTACATTTTGTATCTGTTTTCTCTGTGTAAGGGGCATCCATTTTTGCTTCTCAATAACTGGCATGAACAGCTCTTTTTTTCACTTGCAATATTGGGAGGCCCCAAAGTGCCAGACAAGTGTCCCAGACGTTGCTGGTATTTTCAATTTTACTGCCGCTGTGTTGAGAGAACGTTGTGGAACAATCCAAGTGGCTAGCCTTTTTGACCATGTTGTTGTAACCATAAGAACATGTTTCTGTGTTGTTTGCATGGTCCATTGCATTCCCGTGTATCTACCTGTTGCTGTGTTTGTGGATTCGGAGTTCAGCAGTGGTGCTGGTAAATTGACAGGTACATATCTTCCGGGAACCGCTGTTGTTTCACAATTTGTATATATTGAGCATCAGGCAAGCTATTTTGGCTGCTACTTCTTTGTAGTGCTGGTCATGATTCCATCGGTGTAAATCGGCATGATTGTGCAACAAAGTCGGAAATGCTGTCATTGCGGCTGAGAGTTGTGTATGGAGTGTGGCAACTCCAGATCACGAGGCAGCATGTAAAATACCATATGGATCTTCATGCAACTTATGATCCATTTGCTTCTATATCTCCGGGCCCTTTTCCTTGAAGCTCATCTGGATGTTTACTGTTGTGGTGTAGATGGTGGAGGTAAAATTGCCACTGCATGGTTTGCAACCTTTTATCCAGTGTTCTACTTATTTGACACATACACGAATGTACCGTATGAGGCGCTGGGACCCGAGCTGTCAGATGACTACAACGAAAGGAATCAGATTTTTTTCACTGCCAAGATTTTCAACTTTCTTGGTAAGCACCTGGACCCCCTTATGCTTCCTTCTTTCCAGATCGTGCCATCCACTCTTTGGCTGGCTGTGTTTATGTTGCCTGCTTGGTTGGAGTTAACATAACCTTTCTATTCCCTGTGGTGGATGTGCCCGTGTTGCCCTTTATCAATTCGTCACTGTTGTGTGCACCATCGATTTCTCAACTGTCGCCAGATGATCAACTTTACACACACTGGAATTGATAAACCCACACTGATTTTGGCAAATGTAATTGCAACGGATTTCCACTGGAATGTGTTCCATATTGACACAGGCCACTAGCATGGCACACATAGCTTGCAAGGAATTGCATGCTTGCCATTGCTTTGGCCTTCATATTTTTGTGCCGCACTATTTTGCTGCAACCAGTGTATTTACTTGCCAGATCAGGAGTCCTGGGCCCCCTGGCGCAGCCTTGCTAAAGGTGCCTATTCCCAACACACGAGGTTGTGGTTTTGATAAAGTGGCCGAAAGATTGTGGCTATACATATTGCTCTGAAAGGCCTATTCCGGGCATACCACATGGAACTTCAGTTTGTAGCTGCAAGAATACAGATTGCAGGGGACTTGCCAAAAAGAGGAAGCCCGTATGGGTGGGAAATTAATGTTTTGATGGGAGGATTTGTCTCACATGCATTCAAGCAAATGCGCAGTAGTTATATTCCAACCTGCGATCGCATGATCGCTATACTGATAGGACCCCTGGTGCCTCCGCGACGCGTCCCGTTAAATGTGCCCTGCGGAGCTCCACCTGCCATATCTCTACATCCTGCGATACTGCCTGTTGAGCGGCTTGTCTACGCTTGCCCCTAAGGCCCACGTCTAAGTCGTTGAGTCTTAACTGTTCACATGTCGTCCACCAACCTGCCCCACATGGCGCGGGCGCCTTCACGGCAATGTACGCAAGTAGGCGCGTTGATTCTTGGGCTTCACCCAACCCATCCCACACAAGATCGAGTTCCGGAGTCCCATTCTCGCCGCTGCAATGGTCGCCAATCGTGGCCAGCCACCATTTCTAAGAACGAAGCATGGTGTGCAAGACAGAAACGGGGGGCTTTTGAGAGCTATGACGAGCACTCAAAAGCCCTAGAGTCTGAAGCTTGGATGAAATACCCAACACTGGTGGATGGCATGGTTGTGATGTCACAAGCCATTACATTCTCGTGACTACAACACCCCATTGTTGGCAAGCAAGGGCGATTAGTGGAAAGTGGTGCCTGGCCATTTTGTTGTCCACCATTTCAGCTTGTAGCCTTTCAGTTTCCAGGCAAGCCCTATCACTTTACAGCGATATGGTTTGTGGGGGTGTGCTTATGTTGCTTGGCGCATTTTTCGTGTCAAGCGTTATGGAGCTTTGTCCCAAGATCCTCCTTGCAGATTGCGTATGCTCCTGGGGTGGTGAGCTCCGATCGCTAACCTTCTCTAGTGTGCCATGTACCCCGTTTTGTCTAGCACCCCGCAAATCGTTCTTGGAGACGATGACTGGCCGCTATTGGCGACCATCGCTGCAACGAGCATGGGACTTTGGGGCTCGATCTTGCTCGGGATGGGTTGGATGAAGCCCACGAGTCAGCGTGCCTACTCGTGTGCATTGCCATGAAGGCGTCTGCGCCGCCTGGGGCGGGTTTACGGACCCAGGCACTGCGGCTAGGATTCAGCGACTTGGGCACGGCGACCTGAGGCACAAGCGTAGATAGGCCACTGAGGGGGGCCATATCGCACTACTATGAAGGGGCGTGGGACGCCACGTGTGCGATGCCACCTGTCCCGAGGCCGTAGGTTTGAGGTTTAGGAGAATGCGCAGTACGCCGTATACCCGTCCTGAGACCCAAAATTCCGAGGGTTGTAAAGATACGGGAGGTGGAGCTCCATAGGCCACATTTGATGGGACGCTTCTGCAACTGCACGAGTCATGTGATTGCAGGTGGGAATGTGCACCAATATTCTCACCTGCGATTGCCATAATAAGGGTATGACAATACAGCCACTTGTCACGTCAACCCTGGGGTGGCAGTGCCGGCCTGTCACATCCCCTAATCAGGGGCTGATGTGCAAAATGTGCCTGTACGGGGTGCAATCGCATGATGCCGTGCGATCGCAGTTCCGAATCTCGTGTTGTATTTGGCAATTCCACAAGCAACGCGACGCTCATGTCACTCCTATTTTGGGGAAGAGTGTCAACAAAAAAATGGCGTTGCTTCTAAGAAATGCGGAAGAAACAACCCTTGATGCAGGCGATGCAAATTTGTAGAAAACACGCATCACTATCGTCAAGGCGACCCGGGGTTTGGCATCTGTGTCCAGTTGAAGCCACGCCTACGCAGTCGTGGGTGCTCATGGGCAGCGGCCTCATTGCAAGGCCGAAGGCACAGGGAAGGGCCCGCTGCAACGTCACTGCAAAGACATGGCTTGCCGTTGCCTGTGCACCAGTGCAAACAAAGGAGACTACCTTGACTTGCTCCCAGAGCGATCCACAGTCCATCCCCACAAAGAACGCAAAAGCGGTGTGCTCATCGCGGCTTGAGCCCCCAGACTCTGCCGACTAGCTGCCATGGATGGCTGCTCCCATCTAGCACTGGTGTTTCAATGCGCCCAATAACGCAACGAAAAGGGACATCTGCGCTGGCCCCAAGGCTACATAGCATATGTTTCTGCTCCTGCTTCCCAGCCAAGGCTGATGTGGAATGAAGAAATAGTGAACAACATTGGTTCAGCACTATGCGGAAGAATATACCCCTCTGAATGCAACGCAAACGTTTTAAAATGCAGAATGCGAAATACCGTATTTGCCCCGTAGTAGTATCCCCCCCTATTAGTATCCATCCCCTTCTTTGGGGGGTGAAACCAGTTAGTATCCATGACCCGGCATAGGTATCCACCCCCAAACCTCAGCGGAACAGAAACAAGGGGAAGGCGCGGATAGTGGCAAGGGATGTCGGCGGCTGGTGTTGGGCCGCGTTGCCCAGTCTGGGCCAAACTGCGTTCCCTGCGATTCGCGTGTCGATGATGATGAACGGGTCGGCGTGGATGCTGTTGAGGGAGAGTTTGGCAGGAGGCCCACTAAAGGCCGCAAGGTTGACTGGCTGCCGTTTGGGTTTTTAGCACAGGATTGCTGGGCGACGACCGACTAGGCCCGATCAAACAAGCGATCGAGAAATCAAAGGCCCCCTTTTTTCTAGATTGAGTCAACCTGCTCCCCAGCCGGCCAGAGCGTGTTCTGGTGACGCCTGCTAAGGGCAGCCCAAGGCCCAGCGCCAAGAATGGGCAGGCAACGGCGCTAGTCAGAGTGGCCGCCGTTGTGAAACAGCGCCTCACAAACTGGCTTCGACATGCTGGGGGTGCTGCGCCGCGATGATGGACTTGGCCCCCGGCGCTTTGACAGGCTGAAGCCTGCTTGGATAGCTGCTGGGATCTGTGATTGGCCAGTCACACAACAAACCCATGGGAATGTGGCCTGGCAGCTGTGCGAATTGGGGACGGGCCCTGCCTTTGGGGCGTTGTGCAGGCCATGTCGGTCCTCGTTCTTCGCATCGCGGAGGCAAACGTGCCTTGAGCAGTCCAAGGACCCCTGCTGGCCCCATTCGCCAGTCACCCTCACCGTGTGCAGCCCCAAGTTCAGACCACTGGCTCTTGTCAAGAGGCTGGCAACTTTCAGTTATCACATTGCCACTGATAGTATGGTGTTGTCGATGGTGTGGTGTCTGATTTGCAACTTGGAATTGGTGATGTTGCTACCTATGCATTGCAACTTGCATTATTTCAAACCCATTTTGGGGGCATTCACGATCTATGCTTCAGAAATTTTAATAGTTCTACTCCAAGGATCAGGGGTCTAAACTGCATTTGTATCCATGACCCACTACTAGTATCCACTGCTCATGTTGGGGTTTCCAATACGCGCCCACTAATACCGGGTAAATATGGTATACTCTGGTTCTTGGTGTGTAAATGGTACTTGAATTTTGCACCATTGTCTTTGGGGGATTTGTAATGAATGTGCAACATTATTAACAGCATGATTATCTAGGGCAGTTGTCACGCTCTCATTTGGCATAGCCCCGCCTTTGCCCTGCAGACAATTGTGCAGATTGTGCCTTCATTTCTTTTAGCATTCATTTCATGCCTGGTGCAATCAACATTTGTGGTTATGCCTGACAAGAGAGGCATCAAAATGTTAGCACTTTCAGCAGTCTTTAGCCCCAATTGTGGAGTGTAAAAATTTCCCTCTCTCCTCTTTGCAGTCCTGAAGTTTGACCGCAGAGAATAGTACAGAACGAATTTTGTAACTTTTGACACTGTTTTGGGTGTGCCATAGGAATGCTGGTTGCTGCTGGTGCCCCTGCCTGCATCACGTTCATTCTGCGCCAGGCTGAGAATGAGCACCTGGATTGCCGCAGCATGTTCACCATCGATTCCCCACCCGGTGTTTCCCAGCCTAAGCTGCCAGAGTACATAGACCAGAGGGTGTGCCGCGATTCAGCAGACTGTGATGGCTCAGCCGGACGGGTGGGTTCCCTGACGTTTGTGGGCATCCAAGTGTGTAACAGGATGTAGAACATGCATTCAATTAGTTTCCGGTCTTCTGGCTTGGCGGTGACTTCCCTGAATTGCTTGGGTAGCTTCTCATGACTGTGTGGATATTGCTATGAATGCACAGTTTGCGAAAGAGATGGACAGCTGTACATGCCATGGACAACAAGGAAGCATTGATATCAAGCATGTCGTTGGGCTGCAGGTTTGTTTCCTTGAAGTGTTCTCCCCAGACAACGACAGGAAGTACTATGAGCTGGAGCTGGAAAACCTGAACGATCAGTGTAGCAAAGTGGACTTGGAGCCCGAGCTGTTGGATTGTTTTGGCAGGAACAGCTCAGTTTGCGAAACTCCCGAGGCAGCAGATGAGGAGGTTTGCGTTGCAGCAGAGGTGTTTGACATCTCCTACCTGAACGCCCAGAAAAAGTCTTTCTTCTTTGTGTCTCTAGTGTTTGGGATTTACTTTGTGTCTAGCGTCTGGAACTGCGTGCTGTCCATTCAGGAGAGGAAGATGTCAGAGGAAGCAAAGATTACAATCCCCTTGGTGCCATCGATTCTCCGTGCATTCAAGAATCGTGCATTCAAGCCTCTGCTGGCAGCCTGGGCTTTGGATGGGTTGGCACTTTCGGCGCTTGTCACCATGTTCCCATTCTTCATTCGGTATGTTGTCATCAGTGATGGTGTCAAGGCCAATGAAGGTGGCTATGCAATGGATCCAATGGTGAGAACCAGTTATTGCCAAACCACTGCACTTTCCTTGATGCATCCTGTTCTGTATCACAAGGATGTGGACTTTTGTCCGAAGTGTGCTCTGGTGCTTGAGCATTTGTGTCACTTGGAGTTGGGGCACTGGTTTTCGATCCCCAAACATGTCCTTGTTCCAGCTTTTTGTGGTGCCCCTCTGCAATAGTGGGGAATGCATGTGTGTCATCTTGTGTGGGTTTCCTGTGTGCCTGGGAGGTTTGACCTTCGTTGGAGCTGGAGATAAGCAGGCGGCCCCTTGCAACAGTGAATTTTGTGGTATGACAGTCTGTGGCACTGCACGTGCACACTTGTTTGCCACTAAAATTGAGGACATTTTTGGTTTTGTTCCCGCAGATGTGCACACAAGTCTGTGGTATGCTGGTGCATAAGCTTGACAATGACAGAGAAGCAACTGTGTTGTGCAGATGACCAAAGACTGACTTCAAATCTTCTCTGTGTTCTGGTGTGCAGGTTTGCATGGGCATAAGTGTGATGGGCCTGCTCATTACAGCAATGGCATCAGCGCCTGTGTGGCTGATTGCAAGCAACAAATTTGGCAAGTACAATGCTTGGATTTTGTACAACTTGGTCAACGTTTTCACAAACCTTCTGTTCTTCATTCCTGCTGAGGGGGACCCAGGACAGACAATTGCTGTTATGATGCTCAACGGCATCCCTGTGGGTGGACAGTTCCTAACAAACTCCGTCCTTGCAGATGTGATTGACTACGATGAGGTGGGAATGTGGCTTGGGATGCTTTCATGGTGTTGAGTCGTTGTAGATTGTGTCCAATTATGTTGCAAAATGCAAAAGTCAGCTCATCTGTCTCCTACCTATAACGTTTGCTTTCCTGCTCCTATTCGTGGTATTAGCAGACTATGGTGGATCTGATCACCACGATGCTTGTTGATGTTGCAGTTCCTCAATGGCTCACGATCGGAGGGGAGCTTCAGTGTGTTTGCAACGCTGATTCCAAAGTTTGTGGCCATTCCTGCAAGCGCTCTGCCCCTGGCTGTTGTCAACCTACTTGGCTTTGAGCCTCCAATAGATGGAGTTGCTCAGGAACAGAAAGACAATGTCAAGATGTTCATCCGAATGACATTTGTGCTGCTGCCATTGCTGGCAGCCTCATTTGGTTTCATCATCAAAATATTCTTCCCCATCAAGACCGCAAAGATACTTGCCCAGATCCAGGATGGCATTGCCAAGCATGAGAGGTACTGTTGTCTGTGGGGCATTGGCCTCTGCCAGTATTGTCCTTTTTTGGTGTCCTGGGTTGTATTCTTGCTTTCTAAAACTGCCGTTTGTGGGGCAGTTATGGAAACATTGCCTGTTTGTCACAGCATTGTTTTTTTGAGTTCGAATCTTGCTGGACATGGGGATCCACTCTGTGCCTCTGCTTGGCCGCTTGTTTGGGAAGAGCTGGCTTCTCTGTGCAACGTCGTTGTGTAGGGTGCCAGTGGGCGTCTTGATGATGGGCCTGCCAGCCATGAGTTCAGTGGCATTTTGGATTAGCATAAGCCACAGAATGCTTGTGATGCTGCCTGATGGACGGATTGAGGTGCAAAGGATTTTGATTTTGCAGGAAGGAACCTGCTGTTGACCCTCTCACTGGTCACACTATCAAGCTGATGGAGCTTACACCTGAGGAAACTGATACAGTGTGGCTTTATGAAAACTTCTCGTCGAGTTGCTTGCAGTTTCTGAAGGACCAGGGAACAGCAAAGCCGATCGTGGTGGAGATGGCCTTGTACTTCGTCATTGGTACCCTCTGTACCACCGGATTTTTGTTGGCCACTATTCTTACGTTCAAGTTTGTGAGCGACCGGAAGTTGGCGATCATACCAATTGCTATGGTGAGTGCACATTTGCAAGGTGGGGAGGGTGCCTGGTTCCCACCTCACGCCCCGTTTATGCTGAAATGGCAAAAGGCTTGCCGCTCTGGCAGAGGTGATTGCTGTGCACATTCTTTCCAACAATGTTGCTGGTTTTCCCACAGTTGCCTCATCCGTTGCGTTACATGTCCCTTTTGAAGGGGGAAGGTGAACTGCCAACAATTGTAAGCACCAAACTAGATGAACGTAACCAAGTGACTTTGAACAATGTGTCCCACATTACAGTGCAATGTTACAGGCACTGTTTCTTCTGTTTAGAGACCTTAGAAAGTGCCTTGTTTGGAGTTTCAAACTTGCTTTTATATTTCTAGGAAGTTAAACCAGTAGCCATGGACATTGAACATGGTGTCACTGACTTTGATCACTCATAGCTGTTGGAAATAGTCAAGGCATCATCACCCCTGCTGTATCTTCAATCTTGGCACCTTCAAAGGGAATGGGCGAAACAGAAAGATCTACAGACGCCAATCAGATTGCAGGTCAAACAGGGAGTGGTAGGTGAAATTTTTGTACCCTACGTTAGTTTGTCTGGGACCCTTGTTTGCTGGCCACAGAATGGTAGGCAACAGTGAGATATGCAGAGCAAACACTGTGTAATTCAGGCGATACCAAGGGCGTTTGGCTTGTATTCCAGATATTGAGATGATCCTGCACCCGTGCATGTACTTGTTGTTGAACTCCATATACCCTAACAACACACCAGGCATGAATGGAAAGCCACCTTGCTCACAGGCAGAAGCTTTCGATCGAAGGCAGGCAACTTTTTTTGTTAGAAAGGATGCAGATACCAGCCATCGGTTTGAGTTTAGGGTAAGGCCTTTCGGGTATTGGTGTTGTCAAATATCTAACTGGCAACAAGGATGTTCTGAATTGCGCCGACCACTGCCCATGACTCGCCACTTCCATCCAGAGGCAGCATTCGCATCGATATCTAGGAGCACCTTGTATCATTCCGTTATAACACCCAGACGCTGTCGTTGTGAAGTTGCCAAAGATGCAGTGCTAGTCACGTCCACCACCACTCAATGGTGACTGCTCGCATCGAGCAACAACGTTCGATGCAACCTTTGACACGAACGACAGGGCTTATGGACAGCCCCCTGTCTTCCAGTTCCTCTCTTGCAGGCTCCCACATGAGAAGCCGAGTGGAAGAAATTCTAGGAGCTGCTGATGTGCAGAATGTGGAGGAATTAGGCCCTTAGATATGATACCACATTGTTGGAGGAATCAACATTGTTTGGCACGCACAAGTGTGAGGTGTCGAACAGCCAAGATCAAACTTGAGATTTCAAAGAAGACCACTGCACACTTTGCTAAAATTTCCAGATACACACTGTCCAGCAAGGAGATGCATGAATTCCCCTGTGCTAGATGTGCACAACATGGAGCATGATGCATATTTTAGAACCCCAGCGGCTACCAGGTATCACAATTTGGGCACGATGGAGGTGCAACACCATATCCTGTGCCAAAATCTGTATGTTGATGATCCAAATGATTGCATGACTCAAGTGGATTTTCCTTGTAGGCGCAAGCAATGGTGCAACGGCTATTGCTGAGCATTGTTTGTGTTGACTGTGGGCAGGTTATTCTTTTTGGAATGTCTCTGAGTTTCATGCTGCTCAACATGCTCCGTTTCTTCGATGCCTTGAGGTTGAGCAGATCAAACTTTTCAGTGCACAGCGATTTGATTGGAAGGCTCATGGTTGCCAAAGCATCTGGACAGCGGTCAGGAGCTATTGGAGAAACGCCGATCATTGTAGGTTGCTCCAGTCACCTTCCAACAGTGGAGTTGTTGGTCTTGCGGTGCTCAGTGCAGCTTGTGGCCAGGGTTGCGCAGATTGGCACTGTTTTCAAAGCTGGTGTCCTTGCACAATCTGTGAGCCATACGCTTGATGGATTTCCCGTTCAGCCCATGTGGACTCATCTTCTGATGCAGGGACCAGGCATACAAGTCCCCCTGCTTCCCCGTCCATAAGAGCCTGGGTCCGCATTCCCTTGACACATAGTGTCCTGTATTGTTTAGGCAAGGGGTTGGAGACTTGCAGGACGAGGCTTCGAGCTGCCTTCGCTGTTGTTTGCATGAAAGTATAGGAGAATACCCCTGTCATCTATCATACAGCCGCACATGTTCATCCCATACAGACTTGTTAGAGTCCATGCCATAGGGTTTAATTGCCACCAACAGCACATGCTCCCACATTCTCCACTTGCTGGTGCTGTCTTGACTCAAAATTTTGTGTGCCCCCACTTTCAGACTAAGTTCCTTTGGGCAACAAAGGAGCGAGGATCCGATGTTATGTCTCGCATGTCGTCTTCCACCAAAGTGGCTCCCAAACCAAGCACCGATCTCTCCCTTCAAAAGGACAAGAATGGTGGCTCTGACGAATCTGAAAGCCCATACTACTTGAAAGCAATGCCAGACCACGATGTATCAGAATCTGCACCATTTCCAGAAAAGGAACCTGACACGAAAACCCCCTGTGCAGTCGTCAGTTATTGGCTCCCCAAGGGGGAGAAAAGGAAAACTTGCGCCCCTGGTAGTGGAAGTCATGCCTCGGATTCGCGGAAACCAGAAAATGGCCAGGAGTGACTCTATAGACGGCCTTGCAGTAGAAGTGCCCCAGCAGGCGCAAACGAGGGACTAGGTTCGCATGTCAGGCAGGAACGAAAGGATGGAAAGTGGAAAATGGAGCGAGACTCCAGCGTGCCTCAGGTGCAATGTTTTCTCAACGTTGGAAATGATAGGGCAGCAGTTGACAAGTGATCATTTTTGTTGGAAAGAGAGGACAGCAGTGAATACATCCTTTTTCAACGATGTGTATGGTCAGGCTTGGAACAGTGTCATTCTGTGTGAATAACTGCTGCAGTTGGCAGCTGTGTTGTGTCACCCCCGCGAATAGTTGTGCAGATGCTTTGTGGTTCTCTCCTATGGGCAATTTCCTTGATTGGGTTTACTGTATCTGCTGGGAGGGCAAAGTCCAACGTGGAATTCATGCTTTTGGACCCACGCTTTCTGCATCGAAAACTAGCTGGGCAGCAGTGCCACAGCACCAGCGCGGCAAGCCAATATGGCAAGAAAATGACGCCAGCAGGCTTGGCTGTCTGTCCACGTGCAGCCTAAATTCCTGTTTCTGTTTATGTGTACTGGGCCATGGAAGTGAGCATTAGGAAGAGTATGGTATACGCAGTCTTGGTCTTCGTTCTGCAGACGGAACTATAGGAAATTGGCACAAAAAGGGCAGAAAAATGCAGCAGCTGCATGGCTGTCTCCTGATGACAATTAAGCTTCATTCTTCAGTTGTGCTTGTCAGAGAAGATCTTCTGCCAAGTTGAGCATCCCTCCAACATAATCTGTTTTGCTGCACTGTGTCAATTGTGCGTTGTGTTGCCGCTTCTTGGAACCGCAAGGCTTTGTGCGTAGCTCAGCCTGCATATCTCATGTGGTAGAAGATATGATTGCCTGGTTTTCATTATCCAGCATGCGGGACTCCCTGTTCCTTCAGTTTCATGTTCCTTGTGTGTGCTCGTGCTTTCAGGGCCACTGGTTTCAAGTGATTGATGCAAGCAGGAAAGAACAGATCGCTTCCAAGTATGGGTCCAAGTGGCTTGCTCGCATAAAGAGGAATCGCAGGGAGAATCCCGAGTCTGATGCCACAACAGGCACGTCAAGCTTATCTACTTGTTCAATTGCATATGTTTGGGTCAACAAATTGTAAGAAGGGGTACACAACCTTCATGACGATCTGTGGCATGTCCTTGTCGTGAACGAACAAGTCAGTTGTGATGTTTTGACTTGGCCTCATCAAGCTGTAGAGAGAGAATCGTGTGGCACTGCTGGGGCAACCATCAGAAATCATGAACATGCAACTACAATATTCTTGGATTGAACAGAGTCAGCCAAACTTTTGGGGGGGGCTTACTTGCCTGTGAGCACCTTTGGAACCACCCAAATACGATTCTGTGGATGCTGCCAGAAAGCCTGCACGGCAGCAAAAGTGCACAGGCCTGGCTAAGTAGATGAGTATTGCTGCAAGTCATTTGCTTTCCTTGTTCCTCAGTTCGTTGAAACGGTGTCCCCCAGCAGCCATGCACGACAGAACAACTGTCAGAGCAACCGAAGCATAAACAAAACTATGATGACAGGGCCCATGTGCTGGAAGTCCGTTTTGTGAGCTCGTGCATTATTAACAGTCAACGGACTGTACTTCACAAAGCCCAGTTGCCGTGCACGAATGACATGGAATCTGCTCAATGGGAGGCTGTGTGAGTGGGCTCACACAGAGGATGGAGAACACCATTCAGCTCAAGATGAAAACTGCAAAATCTGACTGATGAAACACAGCCATCTGACAAAATCGTCTTGGTTGCCCTTGCAATGACTGCTTCTATGGCAAGCGAAGCACGTTCAATCCTCTGAGATTGCTGTCCTCCCTTCACCCTTCTGCTAGCCTGCCAGCACAGAGAGTGCTTGCGGATTCTGAATGATGTGTGTATTGTGCACAGGGTTGCTGAGTCACCCGGTGGAGGACAGCGCAGGTGGTGGCACTGGGGGGTTCCCTACTGTTTGACCGCAGAAGAATGAGTTCAGAAACTGAATCAGGTGACAAATGCTTGCTGGGTGCCCAGGTTGGTGGACCCAGCCACACTTTGGTTTCTGACGCAAATACCACCCGCCTCTTTGTTTTGTATGGCACAATGTGCTGGGGACCAAATTCTGTGTCAACACTGAGAAGAGTAACTCATTGCTGGTTGTATTGGTTAAGTGCATGACAGTGCACTGCTCTTTCGCGTGTCTGCCGATGTCAGGTGTTCAACGATGAAAATGTCGCCGATAACTGATTTTCCTGCCCCATTTGACCTGTTTTCATTCACATGCTTACTAGTGCTTAATAGTCGAAATTATGTGTCCTGGATGGCATGGCTGGATAGCTTGTTGGTGCTGTATGGTTTCCATTGCAGTGCGATTGTGCGTCCATGAGAAACAGCGACAGTGTTGAATGGACGGAGTTAAGAAATTTCGTCGGGAATGAGCTCATGTTGTACCATCAAGAAGATTGTCCCATATTCCTTGTGTTCTTCTGCCGTCTTCTGAGTCCAAACTCCAGATTCCTTTGAGGATACCACATTCGAGCATTTAGACTCATTTGAGTGTAACACATTTGCAAATTGCCTTGTGCCTCAGGACAAGATCAAGGATGAAGTTTCATGCTATTAGTTTCAATGCCACAAGAGCATGGCAAGTTCGTAGACGTGGCGAGTTTGTTCGCCGACGCGTGCCCAGATGGAAAAGAGCTGAAAGTGTCCTGCTGATTATGTGGATGACTGCATCTTTTGTGAGGGGTCATCTGTAGTGTGTGGCTTCCTTGTACCTTCAGAGTGGTCTGGGAACCTTGTGCTCAGGCCCCTGGCCGTTTGAATGTGGAAGCCTCACTGTCGCAAGACCTGACGAATTCAGTGTCCAAATTCTCGGCAGATAGCAGGCAGGCATCCCCCAGTTGACTTGACATATTGGCATTCTAGCAGGATGGGCAATGTTTCTTTGATCGTTTTCTTCACCTGTAGTTGCCAGCATTCAAGGCGGCAGGAGTTTTTTTGGCAAACTTGGCATCTTTTCACAGTTGTGTGTAAGGACCAAGGCCCCTTGCTGGAGTGGGCTGCTGTTGATGTGGACTCGTCCATGGTGTGCGTCCTGCTCTGCTGGCTCCACTCCCTGCACTGTTTTCGGGCCTTTGCAACGACCGGTTGATCTCACAGGGGCCCACTTGCTCAATCTGGAGACACCTGGCGCGCATCATACATGGGCGGGGCACATTCTGCAGTCATGGTTCTCCACGCTGCCGCCTTGATACCACTTCACTCTCACGTGTGTTGGGCTGCTAATGCCAATGCCGCTGTGAGTCCAATCTCAACGCCCCCAACGGCGATCCTGGCCAGCGTTGGCGCCTTAAAGGCGTGTGCAAGTCCGAGCGGCAGAGCCACGAGCACCCATGTACCTCGTGCCATGGCCACACGTTTGTGGCCATAGAGCCAGGTTGATGACCGCAAGACGAGGCAGCCAAGAGTCGGCTGCAAGGATTCCAGGGCGTCAAGAACATCACCCGATGGTGCCGCTGCAACCAGAGTGGCCCCTTGCCACTGCCTCGGTCCAGCCACAAGCTCGTGACTGGCTTGGCAGCCTGCCACCCAACGGATATGATTTCCCCATCACAGCATTGTGACTAATCGTGGAGCAACATTTTACGGGCCCTGATACAGGCACGACAAGCTCCACTCGCTTCGCTTGCTCGCAATAGCTAAGGGCGATATGTCACTCGGCCAAACTGCCACTGGTATTTACTGCATTTGAGAGCCTGGTCGCACCCATTGGGCCCAGCGTAATGCACACCCCACTAATGAAGAGCCAAGAGTATGTTGGGAAGCGTGGGCCAAAGCGAAGGGCCTAATGGCATCTACGCATGTTCATGGTGCTCCTGTCCCAAATGCTGGAACTGTACACCCCAAGACCAAATGTTGCGTGGCCATTATGTGTGACTGCTGACTAGGCAGCGGCTGAGTCACGGCCACGTGCTCTCCTGCCCTTCAACGGAGAGAACCAATCCAAAGACCAAAGCTGAGAGCGCTCAGGGACAGGAAACAACCCACAAAGATTCCAGCTAGAAGAGCACAAGCCACTTGATATTGAACCGTGCCACAAATTGGGCCAGAATGCAAATCGAAAGAAGTCCTGGGCAAGTCACCAACACTTTCTCCCCTCGCTGCACGTTCTCTCCGAACACGCTCAGCCTCCCACAGAAAGGTAAGGCGCCCCTTCAAGGCAGCGACCTCCCTTGCCAGCCTCGCCAAAGGGAGACTATCCCTTGGCATCAATGATACCAATTTTCAATAAACGCTTGCAGCGATCCTCTTCACCAAACGCGCACCGTGAACTGAAGTGTCAAAGGCTAGCAACACCGTGTTTATCAGCACTATAGTCACAAAAGCACAACCAAGTGTTTGCCACAGTTCCCACCACTTCTTCTCACTCCACAACACACTGCAGCACTCTCCTGTTTGATTGGCTGCCTCACGTTCACCGCCAAGAGAGACCAAAATATCGTCCGGATACAAAGTCACCTCCAGGGCTTCCGACTTTCTGTCCCTCTTGTAAGTCTCTCAGGACTTGACCATGAAGACGCAGTCTCCAGCACACGTCCCAAGGTCACTCCTCACAGCAGTGCTCCTCAGCTCGTCCAACAGTCACCGACTTGTCGACAATGTTGACACGAAGTTCGCAGCACTCGCCACAGTCAGTACTGCCAAGAACTTGACTTTTCCGGCCTCCAACTTTCACCAAGACGCCTCAACGACGTTCACCAAGGGTCTCTCAGGCTCACAGCTGCTTCACACACTCGCACAGAGCGCGGAACGATCGTCGACACGCAGCACAAGCAAACGCTCAGCACTCGAGGTGCAGCGCTGCCCGTCACACAGAATTCTGTGTATGGCCTGGCCTTTCGCACGAGCACACAGCCTTCGACGCGTTCCCAAGGCCGAGCACACGGTGCGCAGCGACCTGGATGGTCTTGGGCTTCTGCCACACGGGTCAGGGGCTCCGTTCAACGGTCAACAGCTTTGTTACAAGCTCACAGGGTCAACCGGTTCGGTGTCCAACGGCGAGGGTCTGTGCTGCGACCAAATGGGCGCACAGCCCTTCTCAAATACCCCGTGCCCACGCTCCATATCCTCACGATGTTCTGAGGGAATATCCCACTGTACAACTTCACCATGAAATGCCACTGCTCCGTCAAAAACATCCGATGTATCTTCTATTGGAAAATACAAATGTGAAGCAATACAATTCCCACTATGAACATGTGAAAATGCTCCTGCCTTCTTTCCACTAACCACGCCACCAAAATATATCTCAAATCATTGCTAATGATCATAACCAATATGCCACTGTGCGGGACTTCAAATGAGCTCAGCCGCACAGTCAAATGACCATTTCCAAACAAAGCAAATTCTAGCCAATTAAACACATTATTGTGTCCAGCCAACACAAACTATGATTTCATCATCAACTGTGCGCACTCAGCACCAAATTATATCATACTCCATCTTAGAGACCCAAATTCTTTATGAAACGTCCCCAATACATTTTCACACGCATCCCAATTGCTAACCCTGAAAATTGATCAAGCCGTTACCTTTCATTGGCTCAATTTCGCAGTTGCTAACCAAGTACCTTCCCAATCGATTCAAATGACATCCTTTTGCTTCAAAACATATCCAAGTACATCGCACGAGTATAACAACACTCGTTTCTATTCATCTCCAGTCCAGAACCACCCATTTGATTGATTCATTCCCAAGACATTCACTTCCGTTTCCAGGCTTTGGCCTCTATTAATTAATAGCCAGCTGAATCACCTCTATTCGCTCCCAATGATTGTCCCTATGCCTTACTTACGACTCACCATCTCCCAGTCATCAGACTCCCTGTCCTCTCCTCCATCCTCAGCAGCTTCTGCCTTGATTTCGCCAATGGAGATGTATTCATCTTCATCTTCCTCCATGTCGGACTCGGCAGCCTCCCCCTCGTCATTCCTTGCATCGCTCCCCGCGGCGCGGGGCCCGCGCTCCGCGCCTCTTCCGCTTCCTCCGCCTCCCGCACGTCCTCACCCGCTCGCTCCGGCTCTGCCACCTCCCTTCGCCGTTTGGGGTCGCGCGCCATGTCGAGGAGCCCCGCCCGGACCATCTGGCGGAGCTAAATCCCTCGATCGTCCCACCCCATCTCTCTCTTTGTCTCCCGCTCCATCCACTTGGGACCGGTGTCGAGCATGGCCCTTGCGGTAGTCTTCTTCCCCGCCGCATATTCACAAAGGCGGCAGCGCTCGTCGTGCGTGCATGCCCGGCACCCCTTGGTGCCGTAGTCATTCCCATCTCCGGGCTGCCTCCGCCACCAGGCGCCCTCCTCCCATGCCGTCAAGGCATGGGCCTCCAGCTCCGAGCGGCCCCGCTTCATCCGGGCTGTCACCCGGTCGCGGTAGCGGGGAATCCACCCCGCCGGCCCCTCTTCCTCGGCGGCTTCAATCTGCCGCCTTGTGTCCTCTCGTTCCGCCCGGAAGCTCAACGCCGATGACAGCCAAGACCCCTCAATGTAGTCGCGGAGGGGGAGGGATGCTCGGACTTGCATCCATAGCTTCGAGCGGGAAACGGCGAGGGCTTCCCATCGGGCACAGATGGAGCGGCGGAGGAAGTCCACAGGTAGGCCCCCTTCACCTTCAGTGGGGGGGATCGAGTTCCCTTCGCGGAGCCAAACAAACGGGCGGGGCGGAGCATGGTCCCCGTCCGCCTCCGCCGCGCGCCATGCCGCCTCCCGCTCCCTTGTCCACAAAAACGGGTCATCCAGAACCCGCTCACGAATGGCCTGATCGAGGGCGAACGCCCACCTCCGGGTGGGCACCACGGCGACAAAAAACACTCGAAGGTGGAGGCGCAGCGGGCCCCCCGTGCGGGTGAGGCGCCACTTGGTATTGGCCGGCCATGCCATCTCCATCCAAGGCTCAGGAAGCCCATCCCCGCTCGCTCGAGTCCATGGAAACGGGGCGCCAATGTCGCCCGCCACAGCCACTCTCAAAGCGCGCTGTTTCTCCTTTGACCAGCCTCCCGGTCGCGGCTCCCATTCAGGTCGCGACGGGGCCGAAGAGGAGCCTCCCGCCTCCGCGCATGGATGGATGGACGCATCCATTTTTCGGCGAGGTCGGTCCGAGCGTTCCGCAAGCTTGGTGCGGACCTCCTGGTTGGCCCTGCACCGATATAACGCTCCGAACGCCGTGTTGCTCTCGACTCGGCCGGGCGGAACGGCCACCCCTCGCGGGCCCTAGGGGCCAGGCCTCCAACGCCCGTACGGAGGCATTCGGTGAATTCCCAGGTCACACCCGACCTGGAAATTGCCCGACGTACGGTAGATCTCCACTACTGATTGTATCTTTCACTTCCCATGTAAAAATATGTCTGACATGGTGTTTGTTGACTACCCTTCCGTCCAATTCCACTTCCCACGATGGGGACGCACTGCCCCTTGAATCTGTACATGTTCGCAACATGTTTTTTTCAGTTCATTGTGAATTTTCCCAATCCAAGGTCCAAGGGGACCATGGACTTTTCGAGGCCAACGGCCTGATGAACTGCTGCCCCTTTTTGACGCTCAGATACGCTCAAATGTATAGTATCAACGTCCCAAACTGACATGAAAAGGTGCCGTGTTTCTGGATACAGTCCCGCTCAACATGCCTCCCAATACACCTCACACTTTGAACAACACTGCCCAAACAATCCAAGGAATACTCCTTGACGGCCTGCCGACCCCTTCACACGTTTACCCCTATTCAACAGTGGCAGGTCCGCTGTTCATACCACCAAATACATAAGAACTTCTTACCATCAATCACCAGCCAGCGGCGTCCCCAAAATGACATCTAATTCAATGACAAGGCAACCAGCGTCACAGCCATATTCCGGCCCATAACTTCCCCAATTCTTATCCAAATCGGTCCCCGTTTTTTTAATTAAACTCCTACTAATTAGCTGCATATGCTGACAGGATTTTGGCAGCATTGCGCCCATATTCCCAGCCACCTTTTTACCTAAAACTATGTCCCGACTGTCCGCCACTTCTGCAGCAAAGCATGCTATTTTCTGGCCAAATTTTGATAGCGTTTCCCCCACTTTTCGGGTTTTCACAACTCTGGCGGTTTTGCAAATGCCCCACTTAATCGGGCAAGTGCTGCAAACCCTGTTTCTGCCTCAATATCTCGCTTGCAAATTGATTTGGCCAGTGCCTTGAACTATAGCTGCATTTTCCAACCCTTAGAAATGTGTCTTGCATTCTGTTTTTTTGTATGACGCCTCCTACATGCCTTGCCACTTTCTTAGACCGAAGCAGGTCTATCAGCGTGCTTTCCTCGCTTTCTAGCAACGCTGTGCGGCTGTCCATGTCAATGCTGACTGGTCTATGGTGTTGTGACACCCAGTCAGTCGCCACGTGCTAGTCATGAGCCAGTCATTGGGTGACATGGCTTCATGACTAACGGCGAATTTAACACAAAGGAGATCCCCCCGTTGATAGTGCAGGCTACCGGCTGGCCACCAACCATCCAAAGCCCAATTCCAAGCGACGCAAATGGCCATCACACTTGTCCTCTCACAGGGAAAGATGCTTCCGGGCCATTTCCGCTGCTGTTGCTACCTCGGTTTGGTTAGATGTGGGATGGGTGAGGGAGTGAAGTACAGGATTTCTGTGCTGACTAACTGCTGAGCCACATATCTTTGAAGTATGAATCATTGCTAAGCGTTTGGGCGCACTCCACTGTGGGACCGAGGTTGATGTGCGAAACGGTGATGGACACTGGTTTGAATATGGCTGGGTCAAGCAGACTGGAAGGCAGAATTCCCGTGGAAAAAGGCAACCACAAGGCTACACTTCAATTGTGTGCGACCACCATGCCATACTCGGTGCTTGCCTAAACCTCACATGGTTGAACAAGGCTTTTTAGATTTCAGGTTTGCTGTCCTTCTGTCAAGACCACTGTCACTTTCACTGGCCTCTGTCCTCACGAGGTCAAGGGAGGGGATTCAGGGACCTGATAACGCGTTCTTTTAGGATTAGGACCAACTTCCTTGAAGGAACCTAAAGCCCAGGAAGCCGGGGGTCAGACCGGAACGTGGACGCCAGCTATTGCGTGCTGCATCAATCAAGTCCTGCCCTCCTCCGCAGACCAGGCCGACGGCATTGGCTGGGCACACACACTGACGCCCTTTGTTGACAATTTCTTTCGACCGCTCTTAGTATGCCGCCGGCGGCCCCACTCGCCTCGGCTCCTCCCGTCAAGGACGGATCATTGAGTGGCGCGCTTGGCGAGGAGGACGCAGAGGTGCTTGGTCTCCGCCGAGCACAGGGGCCAACTTCAAAAAGGAAGGGGCTGTCTTCAACTTTGCGAGTCCTTGGCCGCGCAGGAGTTCAAGAGGGCACTTGCGCTGCTGAGCCGCCTGCAAGATGAGAACGCTGTGCTGAAATCCAACTTCGAGAGTGTGAGTGCATGGCGAGATCCGTCGCTGCCGGATGCGACACGATTTTCCTGCCGGTGCAGCATTTGCGCGGGTGGACGTGCGTGTGACGCGTTGAACAGGCGCGTTTGTTGTGTTGAGGCTGATGATCACCGTTGTGGGGATACGCTTCCATATTCATGACGGCTGTTCTGCCCAAATTTTGTGCAATTGACATCCGCAACCTTGACCTAGTCGAGAATTGTATGCTTTGTTTTCGCCGCAGCCCCCTCTGCCTCTCGAATCCCTGGTGCTGTCGCAGAGGCAATACCCGGAGGATGTGCGTGTGCAGCAGCTATCTCTCGTATCATTGATTGCTGGTTGCAATGGCATCGGAACAAGTAGCCACTGGCATTCCTGATGGCGTAGAACAAAACGAATGCACATGCGTGCAAGGGCCTGCATCCCTTCCCTTCAACCGGTATCTGCAGACCGTTTGCGATATTTGGATGGCTGGTCATATCCTGACATACAGCATTTTCGTGCCTTCAGCAATGGCATCAACATGTGAACTCTAAGAACATACTCGACTTCTTGCACTGCTGCCGACGTGTTTGTGTTGCAGTTGAAGGTCCTGCACCTCGAGCTGGTGGGCTCCAACAGTCAAGAACATGCCAAGCATGTAGCCCTCCAGAGGGAGAAGGTGAAGAGCACGTCCAGGGATGCCCAAGAATGCAGAATTTTGCTCATTTGAGATGCTGTGATTGCCGACAAAAAATGCAGGTGTTTGAATCCTTGAATGCAATATGTGCTTACTGAATCCGAAATCGGCAGTGAGTGACTGAGCTGGGAGGGTATTTTTCTCAGGTGTGCACTGCCCTCCACAATTTCCTGAGTGCTTTGTTCTGCTCTGCATTAAAATGTGTTCATACACAGCACCAACGTTTGCAACAGCTATTTTCAGTGGATTTGGAAACGATCATAATTCTGCCCTTCTTCTGTTGTAGAGGCTGGAGTGTGCAGCTGTGTTAAACAGTATTTGCCAAGTTGTTGAGGGCATGTCAATGGGCCTGTTTTGAGACAGGCCTGTTCTGAGATGTGTTTCTTGAGGCAGGCCTCTCAGCAGGCACATTATGAGAATGAAAAAAGAGAGTGGCAAAAGATTATTCAAGAGCAACAAAAGAGCATGGAGGAGGCACAGTCCCAAACACCAAACATGGGGTATGGGCACTTTGGTATTCCCAAGTCGGGCAGCCAACTTGCACATCACAATTGCATATTCGAATTGATCATTCTAATTGCTCATTCATGGTCAGCACCGAAATTCCAAGTTTGCTTTGTATCAGCAGAGGTACATTTGGTGAGGCTCTGGGAGCAGGAAGATGTGAGGGAGCTTGCCTGCCAAGGCAATAAATTGTGCAAACCTAGAATGTAACTGCCACTGCTGCCACAGTGATCATATTTCAACACATGCTGCCCAACTTGCACATTTTTAGGTCCAGTCATCATCATGGAGAATGGATATCATGCATTCAGTGAGCGGCCAACCCCAGAGCAAGATTCTTGTGAATCATTTGATGCAGTCATAGGTGATGCAGAAGTATTCATTGAGCAATGGCACAACAACAATATCTACATACTGGAATTGGGTGCTCTGCCATCAGCAAACTGTGTGTTTTGACATTGCCTCCTTTATCGAAACATGTGTGTGTGACATTCACAGTGATGTTGAGATGTTGCGGCTGCAATTGCGCGATGAAATCGAGCAACTTTACCAGGACAAGTACAGGGCCCTGGAGGTGGTATGTGCACATCTCAGCAATAGTTGAATTATTGGAGCATTACAAGGGACTGGCTTCCTCCTGTTTTAGTCTCAGGTTCATGTGGATGCATGGACTGCCATTGCAACCTGGCTCTATGGCCCTTGACTAGACAACCATTTACTGTGCTCGTCACAGGATGCTCCAGAGTCAATGCCACCAGATTTCTTCCTCACTGAAGGGAATCATTGATTTTGCAGTTGTGTGGCATGTGTTGCAACAAAGTGGCATTCGTTGTGACACTGAAAGCAGAGTGCAGTCGCATCCATGCCCACACAGCCCAGAGCTGTTGTTGCTGGTAGCTACACTGCAAGGGCATCCGACACCCTGGACTGCAGTGTCTCCCTCCCATGCATGTATTCTTCTGCATTGCAAATACAAATAGCCTCCACGCTCATGCTAAAACTGGCTCTGCCTGCACCTTATGGAGCATGGATATGCGACAGTCTCTTGTTGTGTGCTCTTGCGACTGGGCTGTCCCCTGTGAAGTGAACAGGACCAAACAAGCTGGTCTGCCTTCAAGTGGGGATCAATCCTCAACTGCGACCATGCTGCCTGGGAAATCCGCTGCTAGCAACATAAGTATGTGGTCCACCTGGTTGGAAACTTTGCCGGTACAGCGCACAATGCCTCTACATTCACCCCAAAGCATTAAGCCATGCTCGTCGCCCCCCAAGTTTTAGTCGATGCAAGCTCCAGGGTGTATAGAAGAGAACCTGTGCATGTATTGTCCATCAATAATGTCAACTTGAGGCCCCCTGGGGTCTCGATTGTGGCGCATGAAGCCACGATCAAATATGCACTGCAACAAGCTTTGGCACTGATGCATCATCTGCCACAGCAACAATCGAGTATACAGCCGTGTGGGCATCGTGCCTACATTTTCCATTCTGGTGGTGTCCAACTAGTCGACGTCTTAAGCGTTGAGTGATTGTAGAAGGGCATTCAAGCATATGAGCTTTCAGTGCCCACCCTCAACGCTACATACACCTTGGGTGCTGGCTACAGGAGAACGAGAGGACCCTTGACAAATGTCTTTCCTTGACGAGGAACTATGAAGCACTCAAGTCCGAAATGGACACAACGGTAGGATCAAGGGACTGGCAGGTGCAACGCAGTCTGAGGAAGTGCTGCCACATTTTTTTCTTCACTTTGCTGGACAACCATGCATCTAGTGGCAGGAGAGGGTACTGGGTGGTGATAAACTTGCTTAAAATATTGGAGTGCTCCTTCTGGGGTAGATGATTACATGATGCTGAGTCGAGAAGCACACATCCAACGCATGGGAAATGGGCTGCTTGTCTATTGGCTGTGCACCTCTTGGAACTTTGGGGTGCCACAACTCTTGAAACACAATAAGCAGCCATATGTGATTGGGCCAGGTGCTAAGGTGCAAACAGAAACTGGCCATGCAAAGAACGGAATCCGAGTCTTTGGCACACAGTCTGAAGAGGGAAACAGAGGCGCACCAGAGCCTGCGAGGTAACGAGTGGCAAGTGGCTTTTGTTGTGAAACACGGGAATCCTGTCAGCACCTCGATGCGGGCAGCGCAAACAACATCTTAGCTGTACATTCAAATGTTAAAAGCAGAGCCATTTGGGGTGTGCAGTGTTGGAGATGCCTTTCCACAACGGCGGCAGTGGCTTTCAGTTACAGGGCTGCATGACAACAGTTCATGGACATTCGTGTTGCTCGATTGGGGGATGCCATGACATCGAAAGGTGCACCATGCATTTCTCACTGGGGATGTTTTGCAGCTCCCATAGCTAGTGACTCTGGGCAGCAAGGGGTCTGCCCCAAGAAGTGTGCAAGGGAGCTGTGTGTGTGGTGGGTGAGTGGAGTCCTGACCTTGTGGCTGTGGCCTGTGAAGTGGAGGTGGGTGGGCTGCAGAAACGCATTCTGGAACTGGAGCAAGCGGCTACCCACAATGAGCGCACAATTCTGGATCTTCAGGAAACTCTTGCTGCAGCAAGGTGCTGTGACGTGTGCATGGTTTCCGATGTGACTTCATGGGAAGCGGGATTGAATTTACTCTTACGCTGCTCTTCTGTGTCCTCGGCGGCAATGGGAAAACATCGGGTTTACCGAGCTGTTGGACACCTGAGGCCATGCACTAATGTGTGTGCTGGCTCACAAGCAAGATTGGCGGGACAATGGATAATGTCTGGTGAAAAGCTGATGGTTGATGCAAATTCACTGCAGACAATGTGCAAAGCAGCTGTGCACGTTGAGCTAGGGCCAGCACATGCTGGGGCTACTTGTGCCACATTTGCACTCGATCCACTTCAGTACCTGCCAGAAGCAGTGCATTGTCATCGTGCCGCCCGTGCACTCATGCTGATGGCCGGTATGCAGAGAGAGTGAGAGTTTGTTCTTCAGGTAGTTTAGTTGCAAGTGATATTCTTCAAAATTGTGACTCAGAGACATGTATTCTGTTGCCTGGCGGTGGCATGTGCTTGTACACTGTCCAGGAAAGAAGCAAGCCAAAATTCAGCAGACAAGGAGATTGTGGCAGTTCACTGTGAGAGAAAACTAAGTTTAATGAAGGTGAGCGCCTTCCATTCCTGTTAGATGTTGCAGGAGTGCACTGGGAATGTTACAAGAATGTGGCAACAGTCATCAATTGGTTTAAGAAGAGATTAATCATGTGATTACGGAGGCAAGGTATCCCTGCAGAAAGCGCAGCTAGTTCCTTCTCAATACTGATGTGTTTCTGCGTAATATGATCCCAAGGAGCACAAAGTGGCAAGCGTGCAGGTACTCATCCTCAGGGGGCACTTTTGTGAGCACAGTGTTCTTGTTTGCTATCAGCGCTTGATAGATTCAATAGTGTGTCTGGTGGACGAATTAATGCATGTGCGCCATCCTGCACACTCTTATACCCCTGCTTCTGCGAGGTGACGTTAGGCAAGCGAGATTCAGCTTCAAGCTGTTTCAGCATCCCTGTATCGCCGGATTTGCGCCCTGCAGCAGGAGGTCTCCCACGCACAGAAGGCCAATGAAGAGTCTCACAGGTGATGGTGGTGGCTTTTAAGCTATCAATTCCAATGTGTTGGTGAGGGCAGCACTGCTGAAAACCCTGGCCGTAAGACAAGCTTTTGTGTTGTGCCTGATGTGCTTTCGGAAGTGCTGCAATCGCCCACAAGTTGTTTATTTGCTAAGGGATGGCATGGTGGCGAATTCGGTACAGTTCAGACTCAGAAATTACACATGTGCCACAGAATGGGCAAAACATAGAAGAGGCTGAAGCCCTCCTGACATATTCAAAAACCTCCCCCAAGCTTTTAACTTTGGAGGAGGGCCCTCCCAACTGATATCATCCAGAGCTGTCCCCGCTGCCTGCCATCGCTTCAAGCATCCCATTCTCCATGCCTGCATAATTTCCCCAGTGCTGGCTGTCTGCCTTCCTTGAAGAATTTATCACTTTCCCTGGACAGGTTGTGGGTCACCACATGTCAGCATTTCCTCTTTTGAAAAGAATTTATCACTTTCCCTGGACAGGTTGTGGGTCACCACATGTCAGCATTTCCTCTTTTGAAACGTTCTGTCATGCTGTCAGCTAGTGTTGTCAGGCATCTTCGACGCAACGATTGGGACGGCGGGTGGATAGGGTGGGCAGGGGGGTGGGGGCAAGCTTGTTGTCATTCGATGCAAACGGATGCCACCATGTCGACTGTGTTGTGCTCAGGAAGGAACAGAATCTCACACAAACTGGCTTAGAAATGGACTCTGTACTAGGGAGGGGGTGACTTGCATTTTGTATGACCTATCCTCCTCCAGCACTCGCTCTTTCTCTTGTGCATCAATGTGACGCTCAGTGTACCAAATTGGCAGAGTGTCGGCCCTTACAAGGTGGTACTTTAGTGTGCACATGTTGGCAGTGAGACATTCATGTGGATGAGGTAAGATGCTGGTGTTGGCGTGGCATGCATGACCACCACCGTGAAATTTGCAATGCAATGTGTTTCTTCCTCACTCGAGCCTTTGCTGTGCCTTTCTTCCTTACTCTGGCTTCCATTGCAGGCAGCTTGTAGATCTCCAAACTCAAAAACATGCGCTTCTGGAAGAATCCAAGAGGCAGCAACAAGATCACAGGTGCGGCTTTGGCCGTTGAACAATTCTTTAGGTATAAATCTGGCTGGTGGGTAGAGCTGGCAGCTCGGTATTGTGTGTGTTTGTGGCCTTAAGGAATATATGATTTTGATTGGTATGCTTAGCGTTCAAGGGGGGGGGAGGCGCGCAAGAGATTATGCAATTTCTCACAGAATTCTCACTCACAAGGTAGAAGTGGCTAGAACAGTAAAGAAGACCCTGTGCATATGCAGCTTGGCGCCTGTGTATGTGTATCAGACAAGCCCACAGGACAGGGGGTCGAATAGGAGGTGCAATCTACTGGTAGTTTTGAGGGCAGAATGTGGATGCACAGAGTCAGCGACGGATGCCTGATGGTGATTTACAACTTTTGGAGAACGGTGCTTGGCAATTCCGGCCCATCGGGTCTTGAATTGACGATCGATTCCTGGAAAGACTGGAAGGGCTGTGCCAAAGAGAAACTGCAGTGATAGTGATGCAAAAAGGCACAGGATTTGGGGGAAGCGCGTTCGCATAGCAGTACCTTGACGATCGTATGCCCCTGGCGCTGCTAGTGCATGGTCTGTCACAGGTCTGAGGGCAGTCGCATTTGCGTGGATGGCATGGCTTGTGGTGTATTGCAGAGTTGGGTGCAATGAAGGGAGTCTTTCATGCTCCATTGATTGGGCAGGGAGGAAGCTTGATGGTTCTATGCTCGGTGGCCAAAGCAGGGCCCCAGGCCATCTTTCAAGCTGGGTGCACCGGGTAAAGGCGTGCTGCAACAATCACAGGAGCACTATAAACAGAGCTATTGTCATACTGCCCTTCAGTTGTATGCACTATCCCCAAGTATCATGAGGGCAGCAAAGTCAGAATGGGCGTTGTGGGAACGAGCACAGCGTCCATCGAGTGCTAAGGGTACCTAAAGTGAAATGGTGTCTATCCTTAATTGCATTACACACATGCAGAGTAATTCTGACAGGTGTGAAGTTTCCGATTTGAAGAAGCGCCTGAGGGAGACTGAGGAGCAATGGAAACAGGAGATGCAAGAGACGTCTGAACAGGTGAAGGGCGGTTTGAAAGAGCAGTCTCCCAAAGGCACATAATGGACGGGACACTCCGAGAGACCCTGTTATGCAAATGCCCTGATTGTGCAAGGGACCTAGTTTTTATTGCGAAGGCAGGGCAATCCAAGGAATCTTGTGGGGGAGGACAAGCAATGAGATGAAGTGCATGTTTGTGGAGTACGCTTCAAAGGCTGGCGAGATACTGTTGTATTACTATTCTCGACCTTCCTCTTATTGGTTCAACCTATGCAGTGACGAAATTAAGTCCGCAGTCATCTGCAAAGATCCGGCTGTGTGCTCAGTATACTGTGGGTGTATCAGTACAGCAGCACACCGTGCCTGATATATGGTTTTGATATGGTTTTGCCTCTCCCAGGAATTGCCTTTCCAAATTCAGTTGTTGCTATCGCACCATGAGCAATGTTTCACTCCACACGCTACCTTCAGAGTTCATGCCGCGATGACAGGGAGATCTGGGAGGCCAGTGGTGCATGTCACGTCCACGTTCGTGTTTTAATTTAAAGCATATCCTGTTGAAATCTGGAGCAAAACATTGGCGACCTATTTCTGGTCCTCCAGGATATGTGCTCTTCGCTGCTACGCAGGTGATATTCTCGTGTTGACATAAGCGATGGCGTTGGCATTGGCGTTGGCAATTGAGTTGATGGTATCAAAGAGATTCGGAAAGTCAGAACTGGGATTGTGTGCAATTCTCCTTTGCAGGAATTCATATTCAATCAATTCAATGCAGTCATTCGATTAATGGAGCGTGGATTTGCACGAGATGCCTTTGGTTGACTCACCAGCGAGTCTGCCCTTTTACTTTGACAGACCTTTGGCTGTCATTGGCTAAGCTGCTTGGGAGGTGGCCTTCCATATGGTGCGAAAATCGCGGTAGTTCGTTGAAATGTTGTCTCAACTGGATGCTTATCAGATTTCGGAAAGGGACAAGAAAATATGCAGTCTCGAAGCATCTTTCAACAGAGCCCAGTACTCGAAGGAGCAAGAATGGGAGGGGAGGCTATCCAGCGCCAGGGATGGCTTTACCTCTCGTCTCCGGGAGGCAACGAGCCAGAACGAGGATTTGACGGCGAGGTTGGAAGTGCTGTCGAGGGAGAAGGCTGGTATGTGCGACATAGTTGTCATGGGAATGGACGCAAGGTTGACGATTTTGCAGGCGGCTTTTTCAGTCCCGTGCTTATTTATGGGTAGGTAACACTAGCCTTGGGAATTGCCTTCATTGATACTTGCCCACGAGCCGAGTGGGCAGCCCCCCCCCAATGTGTCATCGGAGGGAGATGGCGTCCAATGCCGAGACACAACATTGCTATCCATATCAATGAATGACACCGACCTGGATGCCATCGCAATCATCAGCAACAAATCTTGCATACCAGCCTGGATATGAATGATTGGAACTTTTGGCAACTGCCAACACTGAACAACTTGCAAAGCAGTTCCCATTTTAGCTTGCCATGTACCTGCCAGACGCGCAGGCCACCACGATGACATGTAGCCATGGAAACCGTTGGTTTCACGGTGCAGACCGTGGGCCACGGCTCACAGGCGCGGACAACGCACGGAGGTTGCTGTGTGCGTTGCCTTGTCCGAGGCCTTTGTGTCATGCAGGGCTGGTATCGGAACACAGAAAAATGCAGGCAGAAATGAGCAGAAAGCATAAGAAGGTCGAAGGGGAGCTTGCAACGACCCTGAAGAAGGCTCTGCAGGCGGATTCGTCAAAGGCTGCGTTGGAAGAAATTGTGGCGGGGCTGAAAAGCCAATTGTGCAGTCAAAAGGCGAGTGGCTTCTTTGCCTCTGTGCTTCTTTGAAGCGGGGCATTGTCCAACTGTTTGCGTGGGAGAGTGAATGTGAATCTACAGTCTGGATGCACGCCTTGGCGATCTTGTGAGTATCGCGGCTAGACTAGTATCTTGGACGGTCTGCAGGTGGACGACGGCCGTGTCCTCTTCCCCAGATTGTGTGGCCTGCTTTATGCAGGCCAAATAGTTATTCAAACAGTTGTTTTGGTTCATTCTAATAGTTATTTATATCGTGGCGCGAATTTGGATCCCAAAAGGCAGCCATGTAGAGAGCAGCATGTTGCACAACGGCCAGGCCGTCATTGACGCCCAGGACGCCAGCACCGAGGATCTCCACAGGGAAATTGCAGGTTTCAAGACTCGCATCGCCGAACTCCAAGTCCAGGTTGAAGAGGCCAAGGAGGAGGCCCACGGCCACGCGCTGGAAGCAGCCAAAGCCATGGAAGCGATGGAAGCGGCGCAGGCCGAACATGGTGCGAGCGTGGAATCCCTTCTGAAATCGTGGACTCTCGAGAAAGCTGCAATCACCAAACTGGCGTCCGACACCGCCCGCCGCGCTCGCGACAGGGCAAAGAGAGAGGCGCTGCGGTGGGATCAGAAGCTCAGGAAAATGAAGGCGGAGGCGAAGAAATTGAGCGAGGAGCGGGCCGCTCTGCATGCACGTGTGTACGATCTAGAGGAGCAAGTGCTTAATGGAGAACTGAACAGAGGCCCGGAAAAGTTGGTCCCTGGTCCCAGCAGCGCAGGTGATGCAAACCATGCTTGCGCACCAGAAATCGACACGGCACGGCTTCTTGAGGAAATGGCTGCAGTCCGTGCCCGTCAGGAGGCATACCTTCAACGGGTCAACGCCTAGGCGGCTACACGCACATGAAGATGGCCCACAGCAGTGGGCACGGCCTTGGCAGCCGGCACGGACACCACAGTGCCATACCACAAGGATCACCAGCTGCTTCCGGCTAACGCGGCACGAGGTTGCCGCGAGCTGTACACTGGGCTATGGGAAAGCAACTGAAGTTTCCAGCACCGCTGGAGAAGGACAGCACAACGGGAGCTTTGGTCAAGCGCAGGGATTGGCGATGCCTCCGAGCGTCCGTGTTCACAACGAAGAAGCCCTGTTGGACGCGCTGGTTGCCCAGCGGAAACGAGTTCTGCACAGCTCTGCCACTTTCGCATCCTTAGAGACCAAGACCCCTGCCTGAAGGCCGTGCGCTGCCTGAAGGCCAGCCGACTGTTCGGCTGTGTCCAGGCATCTACTGCGCATCTGAAGCCCTCCCAGCAACAAGTCGACACAGCCGGTGCTTCCACGAACTAAACAGCCGGGATCGGGATGCATGCGACTCAATGTACGTTTTATTACAAGCGGCGCTGGTGCACACACAGATGAAGAATATAAGCTGTTCCATCTCATCCCGATGTCCGAAGTGGTTGGGCAGTTTGCAAAGTCCTTTCCGACAAATTCGTTAACCTGTGCAATTACATTTGGCACACCATGTAGGCCACGCTGACGCAGAATCCGGCAAACGCCACCCAACCCACCAGAACTACAAGAAGCCATTGCGTTCGTGTTGTTCCGTCCCTATGCACTCTAATTTACACGCGGAGCTCAATCCGACTTTGTAGCTCAACGGGCCACGCCGCTGCCACGGGCGGCCACTCGCCCATTGAGCCAAAAATTTTAACAAAGCCTGATTTTGCCCCTTGATGACACGAGGGAGCTGCGCCCCCAGCAAGCCCCCAACAGAGCAAGCACCGAATCCAGCAGCCTATTTGTGCCCCCCCTTGCTGCTGACTGGTTCAGGGCACACGGATTGCCACCGAAACTTGATGCTTGATCTTGTCCTCGTGTCATGGTCTCCTCCCCCCATGCCCAATGCTGCTGAATGGCATGCTACTCCCTTTTTCGGAAGAAGGGGGACTGGAATGGGGCTCAAATCCTGGTCGCAACCTGCCATGTTCGTTCACCATTTCCAGCGCTTGTGGCTTAAAGCTACTCATGGTCCAAAGCACCCCCCCAACGCCCGATTCCCCTCCCGTTTCTTGGACCTTCCTGGCTGAGCCAAACCTCACATCTGATTGTTCATGGCCCCCGGCGCCCTCTCTTGAGGAATCCCACCTGCCGCCCACCACACCCAATGGCCCTACCGAGGGCGAAATCTGCACGGCCACCTGCCCGTGGGTTGCCTGCACTGGAGGTGTCCATGCTGGAGGTGGCTGTGCTCCAGCAGCGCTCATGTTCAAAATGAAGCTCGACTGCCCTCCGCGTGGCGCACGGTGGCCCACGAACGATGGCTGGTGCAAGGCTTCGAACGGCACAGCCGAGGTGTGTGTGGCAGGGGTGCCTGGGGTCAGAGGCAGTCGCTGCACATCTGCCATTGGCGCCAGTGTGTGTTGGTAGGCACTCCCAGGGACCAACAGGTCAGCATTCCTGTCTCCAAACCAAGTTGATCTGGGGTACACCCCTGAAACCACAGGCTGCACGGTGTCACCTGCGGGGCTCAGAGGGCTAGGAGAGATGCCTAGCGATATGGACTCCGATGAGGCAAGCACCACCTGAGGGTACCCATCGCCGCCACTGTGGCTGCTTGCAGGCATGGGGCTATCATTCTCAGATCCCTCAGACACCTCTGAGTTGACAACCGGGTCCCACGCAAAGTTCATGTCTGGACCTTCACTCTTTTGAGTTTCATCAATGGACACAGAGATAACAAACGAGCCACCTCCATTGGGCTCATTCCCAATGCTCCACATCTGGTCATCTTCGGCACTGTCGTGCACTTCAGACTCAGCACTGCCCATGGCCAGCGACTCCTCGCTGGCATTCAAGGTGCCGCCCCAAGATCGGGGACCATGGGAGGGTGAGCGAGACCCTGAAGGCGTGTGTGGCCTGGGCGAAGGCGTTGGCGGATGGGTTGGCGAAGAAAGGCATGTCTTAGGTGACAGACAAGCCTTGGCAGGCTCCTCCCTGCTGTCCAACAAAGCCTGCATGTCCAGCCTGGTGTCAGTGGGCGGCGGTGACTCTGCCGGCTGCGAAATGTCCAGCCCATGACGTCTCGCCTCCAACTCCACCTGATCCGCCAGCAACTGCAGGAGCTCTGCACCATTCTTCCCGTTCAGCCGCGACACCACCGCCAGGTTCTCTTTCTGAATATTCTTCGGCTGTGTGTACTCATCGCACTGCAACTTTGCAGACAAAGTCTCCAGCACCTTCTTAATGAACTTGAAGTCCGGTCGGTCAGCAGGCTTGGGGGACAGGCACACTACGCAGAGCAGTGCATACAGCATGGGGCAGGTGACCGGGTACTTGGGAAACTTCTCATGGTATTTGAGGCTGCCTTCACCCATGGACTGTACCGGTGAGCTCTGGTGGTAGATCTCCCACATCACCACGCCAAAAGAGAAGACATCCGACTTCTTGGACAGGACACCCTTCTGTGCCACCTCAGGTGCCATGTAGAAAGGGGTCTGCACACAACAGCACACACTCTTGAGAGACCATGGTGAGTCCCAACAATGGCTGCACAAGCAATGGACTTGGCAAGGTATGTTCTTGACACAGCCATTTCTTGCAGCAAGAGGTGCCATACTGCACAAGTAGGCACGAAAGCATACACAAGCATGTTCCAGCTGGGCCCAATCAGATCTCTTGAATAAATGGCGAATCAAAATAACACAGAGTGCAAATTTTCAACCTTTCGATGTGCATTGGCATGCATTGGCACTTAGTCCTGACCAAGGTCCCAGGGTCGCACATCCTTGGGCACATCCTTCAAAAGGAGAACGACAGTTCATTCTCAAGTGAAACGACGTTTCAAGTTCACTGCAACAACAACTTGAATGAGATTTCTGTAAAGGTGGCAAACAGTGACCAGAAATGACGACTGCAGACGAGCAGCACCGAGTACCAAATACAGACATCGAGAGGCAGCCATAATAGCAACAAAGCGTGAAAGGCTGCAGCCTTACCCCAGCTCTGTGGTCGGACACGTGGGACTGCCATGACCCCATCTTCACACTGAGCCCAAAGTCCGCAAGCTTTGAGACAACCTGTAGCGGTCCCTCTGCATGTGTCTCATGCTGCAGAAGCACGTTTTTAGTGTTGAGATCGCCATGAACGACGTTGTGATGGTGCAGATGTGCCAGGCCGCTGGCCACGTCGCTCGCTATCTGCACAATCGCCCCCAACAGCTTCTTGTGGGTTGTACATGATGCAAACAGGCCCTTCTTGAGGGCGCTCCTCAGGGAGCCGTGCTCGCACAACTCCTGGACGATGTACAGTTTCCAATCTCCTTCCTTGATTTGCCTGTTTATGTCCCAATCGCCCTCCTCCACTTTCTCGTTTGGCTGCAGCCGTTTGAATGAGTGGTAATATGTTTGCACCACATTCCTGTGGGCTATGCTGGAGCTTATTGCAGCCTCCAGTATGGCGCGTTCCTTCTCCTTTCCAGCTGCATCCGGAAAGTCTGTAAACACCACCGTCTTCACCGCCACTGGTATTCCCCTCCAACGCCCCTTGTACACCACACCGTAGCCCCCCGTTGCCAGCTGTTCCTCGATCGTGACAGCGTTGTCCGCCACGCCCACCTGTTCGCCCGTTATCTTCTCATGGAAATACGTTTGGATGTCGCACTGCTCGCTCCCCCCCACCGCAACTTTGCCCGCCTGCTCCGCGGCGCTGCCCTTGCCCAGCCGACTGCGAGACTCCCCGAAGTCGCCAGCGAAGCTCAGGCCCCGGCCCGACACACCCTTCCTTCTCACCCTGGCGGCCACGTTCCGGCAAAACGTTCTGGGAGGCCAACACAATCCCACCAGGCACACCAAAATCACCCCGCCTCCCACCCCAAGCAGGATGTAAATCGCCGACCGCTCATCCCCCGAGCTGGACGTCGCCGTCCTGGGCGCCGCCGACGCCGGCGACGGCGACGGTCCCGCGAGGGCGCCCGGGTCGCAGGTCAGCGTCGTATTGGCGAAGCACGTGCCCCGCCCGAAGTAGCTGACAAACCTCAGAGTGGCGTTGTCGCTGGCGGGGTCCACCTCTATCCCGTGATTGATCTCCGTGCCCTCCGAGCCGAACATCCGCAGGGACCGCGTCAGGTTGGAGACGTGCTCGCACGTGGACAGGATGGTGGTGTTAATGAGCGTGATGGCGCAGTCGCACATCGCGAGGCTGTAGTCCACGGTCGAGTGGTAGTTGACGCTGAGCATGCACCCAGCGTCCGCGTCATCGCAGAGTCCTTCGCCCGGGAGCGCGAACGTCAGGTTCTCGATCAGGTTGGCCAGCACAAGCTGTCCCATGGGCCCCACTTGCGCCAGGCTGCCCTTCTCTGTGCTGGCCGCCACCCGCAGCATCGTCCTGCCGTCCAGGGGCCCAGACAGGATAACCTTCCCGACGATCTGGACGGTGGCTTGGGCCCTCACTTGACCCTCATCGACCGACACGTCCCGCGTGAGGAAGCCCTCCACGGGCGGCCCCAAGGCGGGCTCCCGGGCGAGCTGCAGGACCTCGAAGAGCCCCGCGGCGTCGCTGACGTTCCTGCGCAGCGTCGCCCCCCGATTGCGCGCCTCCGTCGCCGACTGGCGCCTGAGCACGACGTCCCGCAGTCTCGCGGACCCGACCGCCAGATCCCGCACAAAGAATTCGGAGCCCACCACGCTGATGTTCGCCCCATCCAGAGCGCGCAGCCGGCGAATGTCCCCGAGCAGCAGCACCCACGACCGCGCTGCCAGCGCGAAGGTCGAGTCCCTGAAAAGCACGCCCGCGGGCGGCGGCGCGTCCACCAGCCCACCCAGCAGCCCGGCCATGGTCTCCTCGCTCCCGCCCAAGTAAATGGTGAAGTTGACGATTGTCAGCACCGGCGCAGCCCCAGGGTCGATGCGGACCAACGGCCGATCCCGCGCCTCCACCTGCAGTCCCGTGCCCGCCGCGCGCCCGCCCAAGGTGACGTTCCCCTTCAAACTTATCGTGGGCATGAAAGCCAGGCGGTCGATGAAGATGCTCGTGTTGGCCACCACCACGCCATCAGGCGGCTCGGCAGTATGTATGGTGCCAAGGGCCGCGTGCAGGCCAGCGGCGTTCACCGCGCTCCATTCCCTACCCACCCTCTCTATGGTCCCTTCGCAGGGCGCCAGGGCCGCCAGAACTAAAACGGCGGCCAGCCAGGCGGTCCCAACCGCCGGCCCCCACGCCCGCCCCCACATCCTGCCTACCCCCGCCGCTACAGGCGCGGCCATATATATCTTCCCGTCACCTGCACCCCCCCTGGACCAGGCCGTACCGACGGTGCCGGGCTCTTTGATCCCGGCAAGCGGCGCGCCTCCTGGATCCCAAATCCATTGGCACACGCCCGCTACGAGGCGCCAGACAAAGCGAGCAAAAGCCGGCGCCACCTAGGCGTCCCACACCCTCCGCGTCTCGGCGCGCCTCACTGGTTCAGCGGCCGCCTTCGCGGGCGAAAGCAGCTTAAGCGCCTTGGCGCTGCCGTGATCGCCGGCCCCCAGCGTCTCCGGACGCCTCAAAGTCCCGTGCTTGCAGACGTACCGCGCCCCTGATGGGCTGAACCACCGCCCCTCCTTGCCGCTCTGGTTTTTACCCGGCAACTCCCCGCCCGCGGGCCGCCCCAAGGTAGGCGGGTTCCGGCGCCGTGGTACGGTGCCCCCCCCTGCCCGCCCCCGCCTCCGGAGCGAAAACGGTGGAGCGGCTGCGCAGCATTCACGGCCGCGGCCGCTCACTGCCCCCGACGCAGATTTCGACTAGGCAAGGCACGCAGGGCTGGGCGCCAATCTGTTCGCTCAGCCCCACCATGACGTGGTCGGTCATGGGGGGGGTCCTGCCCATCATATGGTGTGGAACCCCGTCGCCGTGCAGTGCGTCACAACCCAAGGGGTAATGAGAACCATATGCCCGTCTCGATGCCCATTCAGGACAGTTCAGAAGGCCTGTTCCGACCGTGAGCGGCTTGACCCGCGTTGATTTGTGCATCGCTGCAGGGTGCGCTGGCTTGCGACTCGCACTGCGGCTCGCACTCGTGGACACATGGACAAGCGATGGTTCGACGATACATGGATGCGGGGATGAGGCGTTGGGTTGGTGCGGAGAAACGATCGACTCAGCCATGAGTTAAATCCGAACCGACCTTTGGCATTTACACTGGCGGCGCCCGCATAATGGCCCGGTACGGTGGGCACGTGTATGGTCGCCAGTCAGACGCACCCGCGAACGCCCAAGTCGTTGGTGCCCAACGTCGAGCGGCCAGCAGGGGGAGTTCCGGATGGGGCGAGGGCCGCCGCCTCACCTTCCATCCCCAGAAACAGGCTAGGTGTTGTCCGAGGGACAACAAAACAGGGGAGGTGTGGCCCGAGGGCGCAAAGCGCCCGAGGGCCACATCCGCCTATTTTGCCAGCCCGAGGGCAACATCGTCCATCTTGTCTGAGGCGCAAGGCACCGGCCTAGTAGATTACCTTCACTGTGTGATGGGATCACTGAAGCTCGTCGCGCAAAAAAAATGCAGAAATAGCGAGCTTCAGTATAGCTGGGCACGAACACGACACGGTCAGGCGTCTACTTATCAGTATGTAGTCCAAGACTTTGCACATCGAATAGAACAGGCAACCACAGTACAAACCATTCAGAGGGAGATGGCACAACTAGAGGTCGGCGGCGCAGGCCGTTATTTAAAGGCAACACGGCCCCAATGCCATAAGTTGCCATTAGCGTTAACGGCAGCGGATGCCTCTACGGACGGCGCACTTAGTAATAGGTTTACTAAGTAAGTGAATTTGCCATTGGAACGGCAAAATCCTGCCACCCAACGGCATTTGATGGTGAGCACTGAGTGCCACCGGCATCTCGCAGCGCAGCCCAACGGAGAGCCGGTATCTTGCGGCACGTAGGCTGCTAACCACCAACGGCGCTCCGTGGCACAATGAACTAATGTACCAGCATTTTACGGCATGAGTGTCTGAGTGCACAGCGGCGGCCATCGAATCTTCTAGCATTGGCATTCAGCTGCGTTGCGTGCGCCGACCTTTACCCAGATTCACATAAAATTCTAGTATTTAAACTCAAATCATGGCAAACCTCTCCCGGTGTATCCACACACACATCTACGTCACAAAAAACTACTCCGGCAATCCTTTGCCACCACAAAATTTGCCCTGCCATCACGAATGTCATGCTCCCATGGCGGACTAGTTGTGTTTTACTACATTGTACTGGACATGTCATGTCTGCCATGGGAGTACCCCCAAAAATTGGGCCGCTATCTTTTTGCGCCCCATTGCAACCGACCCTCATGCAAACCCGCGCTCGTGCTACCCCAGACGTGGCACACCATATCGAAGGCAAGCGCTACGGCCACCGTGACGGTGTGCGGATAAGTCAGAGCCACTCCTAATGGGGTGGTTCGATGCCTCGATGGGCGCCTCCCGACGGCACCCGGTCGCTGCCGATGGGCAGCCTCTCACACTGCAAGGTGTGGCGTCTCAGGGCGCGCGCTTCCCCTCTCGCTCGCTGTGGTGGGCCCGTATGATCCGAAGATCGCCGGGGTGCGGAACAGGACCCGAAGGCCCGGCGGGTCGACTCCTCGCGCTCGGTGGTTGCAAGCGCGGGTGCTGGGGTCCGAAAGCGATTACAAAAAGTCAGACAGGCGCTGTTTTGCCACTATCGCGCAGCGCAGCTGACTCACCCTACATTGGGTGGCCAGCACACCAGAAAATGCAATGTATAAAGGCAGAATGTAATGTAACGGTTCCGGCATGTCTCCACCAGTCCCCAGGAACTCACAACCACCCAGAATACTCCATAAATGAACAGCCAGGGCCACTAAATTAGCCCCAAGAAACCTGGCTGTAACTACCCCCATGTAATTCCACAACAGTACTCCCTCCTGGGGGAGTTTTTGCCCTCGAAAACCAGTCCCCATAAACCGGTTCCACTACCGCTACCCAATTGTAGACCTATTTCTGATCTTCAACGGGTTTGTCACGGGCGATCATTTTCTTCAATTCGCTGGGATAGTCGAAGTTCCCCTCAGGCACCCAAGAAGCGTCATCGATGGACCATCCTGTCCAGAGTACCAAAAATTCCTTGACCTTCTTGTAACTGGGTCCTGTCCAATGCCACCTCAGAAGCTTTTCCACGTCGTAGGGCTGATCATCTTCAGGCTCAATTTCATCTGATCCAGCAACTGCATTTGATGGTGTCCATCCTGAGACTCTGAATGGGCGCAGCAAGCTCGTGTGGAAGACTTTGTGGATCCTCCAAGACTCTGGTAAGTTAAGTTCATAGGCCACCTTGCCAATTCGGCGGATGACGAAGAACGGCCCAATGAACCTTTTTCTGAGCTTGCGGATAGGTGCATTCTTGAGCGAAAGATGTTCTGTACTCAATAGCACATGGTCTCCAGGATGAAACATTTGCTCTCTATGCCGCTGGTCGGCCTGTACCTTCTGCCGCTGTTGAGCCCATTGCACATACTGCATAGCCCGCTGAAAAGTCTTCTGCATCCGAGACACAAACACGTTGACACTCTCAATCCTGGTAGTATCACTGTCCCAAATGAGGTCCAACGGAGTACAAGGGTCATACCCATAGTTCAGGTAGAATGGGGTATACCCCGTGGACAGTGACACACTGTGGTTCATGACAAATTCCACAGTGGATAAATTCTTCTCCCAGTGTGTTGCTTCGGAAGACTCATGAATTGTGCACCTGAGGACCATCTCCACCACCCTGTTCATCGCCTCTGTCAATCCATCTGTCTGAGGGTGATGAGATGTGGACATTCTGAGCTTGCTCCCCATAATTCTCCAGAACTCACGCCAGAACTTGGACACAAATCTGGGGTCTCTGTCTGATACGATGGAACGTGGTATCCCGTGAAGTTTTCCCACCTGGTCCCAATAAATCCTTGCTGTATCAGCAGCCGTGATGGTCTGCTTAACTGGGATCAAGTGCACCATCTTGGTAGCACGGTCCACCACTGTAAGAATTCCATCGTTGCCCTGCTCACTGGCTGGTAACCCCATGATGAAATCCATACTGACGTCAGCCCATTTCTCCTCAGGAAGCTCCAAGGGCTGTAACAACCCAGCTGGTAATTTGTGGACGCTCTTTTCCATCTGGCAGACCTGACATCCCAACACAAAGTCTCTGATATCCACTGTATGGTCTGGCCAGTAGAAATTCTGTTGTACTTTCTTGAGCGTCTTGTGATATCCCAGATGTCCAGAGTAAGGTACCACATGAAGTTCCTCCATAATCTTCCTCCTAATCTCTGGAACATCTGGTATCACCAATCGCCAGCGCTGAATGTCCTTGTCCTCGTTATGCGACTGAATCTTCAATAATTCATGGTTCTTCCGGTATACACTAGTGCCAACTCTGATGGTATGCTCTTGAGACGACTGTAGCTGAGTAATGATGTCGTCCCACCTAGTGTCTGTCTGATACCCCTTTTTGATGTCCTCTCTCAAAGTTGAATCCAGAGTTACCCTCATACGAGTGATGAATAAAGAATATGAAGAATCAACTGATGACTGAATCCCCTCTGTATCCCCTCCAAGTTGGATCTTTTAAACACCTCATCCAACTTTTTCTGTATGGCCTCATCTGTCTGATCACCCTCACCCAGCCTCAATCTCTGGACCAACGACTCCTCCTGTGCCTGCACGTCCACCATACTCCTGATATCTCTGATGTTGCGGCGGGACAAAAAATCTGCGGGGTTGGTTTTGCCCGGTATGTGGACAATATCACAATCATACCCCTGCAGGATTTGAACCCACTTCCAGACCCTTCTGTTCACTGAGGGCTGGTTTGGTAGATTCTTGAGGGTGTCGCGGTTTGTCTTGATCGTGAAGTGGTTACAAGCCAGGTAGTGTCTCCATTTTCCGACTGCCCAAATGATGCCCAACAGCTCCCGTTTGTATGCACTGTACCGGGTCTTTGCAGGATTCATTTTTCGGCTCTCATAGCAGATGGGTTGCAGTCCATTGCCGAAATCCTGCTGTAGAATGGCTCCAACTGATACTTTAGAGGCATCAGTTGTCACTGTGAATTCCTGGTCAACGTCTGGTAACTGGAGAATGGGTGCTGTGACCATCGCAGTCTTCAACCTGTTGAAAGCTTGTTCCTCTTTGTCCGTCCACTGCCACTTCACATTTTTCTTGGTGAGGTCTGTCATCGGGGCTGCGATTTCACTGAACCTCCTTATAAACTTCCTGTAGAAATTCGTTAGCCTGAGGAATGATCTGACGTCTGTGACACCTTCTGGAGTAGGCCAATTCAAAATTGCTTCAACCTTGGACAATGATGGTTTTATTCCCTCAGCCCCCACATCGAATCCAAGGTACTCGACTTCAATTCTGAAGAAATCGCATTTCGGTAGACGTCCATACAACTTCTCCGACCGAAGACGATCCAAAACTGCTCGGATGTGTTCCAGGTGCTCCTCCAAAGTCCGGCTGTAGATCAAAATATCATCAAGGAACACCAACACAAACTGATCCAGGCCATCGCGAAGAATTGTGTTCATGACACGCTGAAATGTAGCTGGAGCGTTGCATAAACCGAAGGGCATCACAAGGTATTCGAATGATCCGTATCAACTCACGAAGGCAGTCTTGTGGATATCTGACTCTCGCACTCTGATCTGATGATATCCTGAGGCGAGGTCGATTTTGGTGAAGTATTTTGCCCCGTGAAGTCGATCCATCAATTCGTCCACCTTCGGAAGAGGATACCTGTTCTTCACTGTGATTTTATTCAGAGCGCGGTAGTCAATACACATTCTCCATTTTCCATCCTTCTTCGGGATAAAGAGGATGGGCGCCCCGTACGGACTTGAACTCGGTCTGATCCAGCCCTGCTCCAAGAGTGTGTCGATCTGTCTCCTCATCTAATCCAGATCAGCACTGCTCAGCCTGTATGGACTCTTATGCGGTGGTGCTGAGCCTGGAACAGTCTCGATCTCGTGATCAACAACTCTCTTGGGCGGTGGCCCATATGGTAGCTGGTCAGGGAATATGTCCTTGTACTCTGCTAAAGTCTGCTGCAGCTTTTCCCTGACGGCTGGATCTGCATCTGCCACTTTGGTTTGTATCACTTCTTCCACTGGTATCTCTTTTGTGACGGGGCCAGACTCTTTTGAAGTCCGGCGCTTCTCGCCCTCTGTTCTGCCCTTGGCTGCTCCCGCCTTGGCCTGTTTCCTCTTTTTCCCTTGATCCGGCAGTGAATTGGCTCGCAGAACACACAAGAACATGGGCTCCTCTGTTTTGTTGGCCCTTCTGGCTGCCTGTCACATCGTCATGAAGTCCAACTTGGTCCTGACAGGCTGTCTCACGCATTTGCCAGATATCTTTCTTGCTCTCGTCTGTCTGCTCCCAAAAGTTTTGGAAGGTTGGGGATGTTCGTCCTCTAGATTCTGTGCAGCCGCTATTCCCCCCTGGTGGACATCAGCCGTCCTCGGCGCTGAATAACAAGACACTGACAGCGGTGTGTCCTGATGACCCCATGCACCTGCCGAAGGCTCATACGACCAGAACTGTGGAGAACTGAGCCTGGCGTACTGACGCTCCCAGTTAGCTGAAGGTTGCGCAGCTGACTGCTCTCTGAGATAGGAAAAACTGTGCTGAAGACAGGGTAGACCTCTATCAATGATCTGGCAGCTGCGCACTGTCTCTTTCTTCAATCCAGGTACCACCTCCAACCGATCACCACTACGTAGTACCATGGAATTGCTACGCCAGTCCACCAAGGGGTTCATCTGGTCCAGCCAATCATGACCCAAGATGACATCCAACCCCTCCATCATGGGGACTGCCGTCAGAGAAATGCAGCTCTGCAAGGTCCCGATGCATAGCAGCACATCTGGAGCTATACCAGTGGAGACTACGGTCTCCCCATTCGCCAACTCCAATGACGAATATGCTCCAATAAATCTGAGTGGTGAGCGGAGTCGCAGCTGGTCATTAACAAAAGAACGACTCGCTCCGCTGTCCACCAAGGCAGCTACACGTGTGCCGTTAACCATTGCTTTAACCACAAGAAGCAAGTGGTCCTGTACACCAGCCTTCGAGTCTGTGGTGCTCGCAGCAGATGTTGGTGCGGTCTCAATCCTCTGAATCAGCTTACTGGGGGTCCTCTCCACGGATGAAATGGACTTTGAAGGTGTAACCTCCCCAACTGCACAAGCCTGTGAGACCTGAACGGGTGCAGTGCGGTGTCTTTGTTGGTACCGACGTCTCTCCATCCTGCACCTCCACTTCCCCCTTCGCCGTTGGCGCTTGCTCTGACCGACACTGACCATCACAAACGGGTGACAACTTCTCTGACCAAGTTGTCCCCCAAGCCCCCGATGCATCCTAGACTGGCCAGAGTGGGGGCCAGCTAGTTTCCCTGCCACTGACGCTGGGAATCATCGGTGTCCAACCCGGCTGCCTGCTGCGCAGCCTCCCGATCCAGCTGATCGGCCATCTCCCTCAAGTCATCACTGGTGGCAAACATCGCCACCCTAGGCCTCCTCTGGTTGCCCCTGCCACGTCCACGACGGCCAGACCCATCATTCCTCTTGGCGTTCGGATGGAAAGTCACGCCAGAAGTTTGTGGGGGAGTGGATTGGCGACCAGATTGCCCTACACCACCTGATCTCTGGGCTGAAGTCGATTGTGGATTCCGCCAATACATCTTGCTCCGATCCTGCTGTTGACTCTGACCAGATGATCCAGATGACTATCCCTGCTTCTGTCCACCAGATGTTTGTCCTCTGCCCTTTTGCTATTTCTGCTGCTACTGATCTGCCTTGCCGGATCCACCTGCTTTCTGCCGTGAATCTCTCCTTGACGATCGGCAGAACTCCAAGGCATCCTCCAAACGACACACAAGGGCCTCAGCCTCTGACAAAGTCTTGGGATGCATCTTGGCAGCCTCTAGCTAGAAGGGCTGCCTCAATCCCAAGATCCACTGCTGCAATGCAGTCTTGGTGTCATAGTTTGGGACTCTGGCCATCAGCATCTTCATACGAGCCATGTAAGTGCTCGCATTTTCCTCAGCCTTCTGTGCAATGTTCAGCAACTCAGCTCGAGCCCTATTTTCTCTGACTGGCGACTCGAACTGTGCTCGCAGCAGCATCTTCAATTCAGCCAATGTGTCTGGGCTATGTCCACCACGAGAAAGGCACTCTGAATCCCACCATGCCCGTGCATTCCCCTGAAGAAGTAGAATGACGTAGGCCATAGCTTGGTCCTCATGATGCTGCACCAAAGCGAAATAATCATCTACTAGGCGCAACCAATCTGTGATGTCCTGGCCTCGGGCTCCAGTAAAGACAGGTGGCTCTCGTGGTTTAATACTGACATTGAACATTGCCCCCTGTGGCATGCCATATGGCATCAATGGCTAAGAAAATAACCATGCTCCTAGCGGTGCTGATCTGGGTGCTGATGCTGGCATAGCACATGCCTCATCTAGCATGGGCGGTGTTGTAGGCACGATAGGTACTCTCTCTGGCATAGGCACTCTAGGCATAGATTGAGTAATCTGAGGCAGATCTGGGATAGATCCAAACTGCAATGGAAGGCTGACAGGCGGCACTGTTGCAGAAGTGCTGGCCTGCTGTCCTAATGATCGCCGCTGCTGGATCTGCTCATAGCGGGCAGCCAAATCATTGGCCTGGCGCAATAACTCATCAGCTCTGGCTGTCGACTCTGCAGTGCTCTGCAACTGTGCCTGATGAGCTGCTGACTGCTGCTCTGAGACCTGCGACAATTTCCAATTCGACTCATCAAGCTTCTGACGAAGGCTGCGTGCATCAGCGCGAGATGCATCCAACTCCTCCCGCAATGACTGAACAGACTTTATTGCACCTCCTGCAACCTCCATCTGTTTCTTCAGAGCCTCCTCCATCTGGGTCATCCTCTGCTGAAAATATCGCTGGTCCTCCTCACGTACATGACGCAGCTGCTCAATATGCCTCATCACCTCTGAGCTGCGTGTCTTTGAATGCTGCGCCACACTCAAAGTCTCCCGCTGATCCAAATGCAACCTCTCCATCCCAGCATGAACCTGTCCCATCGCCTGTGCTGTATCCTGCCTCAGTACATTCGTCTGCTGAAGAGCGAATGCACTAGTCTGTGAAGCATGATGTGCCTGCTGCTCAGCAGCAACGCTCTGCTGAGCTGCCTGCTGTGCCTACTGCCCGGCCAAGGCACTCTGCTGCGTAGCATGCTCGGCCTGCTGTCCTGCAGCCGCACTCTGATGCACTGCCTGCATGGCATGATGTCCCACTACTGAGCTATGTTGAATGGCAGTCATGGCTATCTGAGCGATGCCCTCTGCTACTGCCAATGCTCCAGGAATCTCTCTGGGCTCCAATGCCTGTGAATGGTCTTGCAGTGCAACTGCCTCCCGCCATGTCTCATATGCTTCAGACCTTGGAACCAATGCGAGATCCTGAGCCCCACTGGACTCCCCTGCAGCTGCTGAAGTACTCCTCGGTGGATGTGCTAACCCTCCTGATGAAATGCTCATGTTATCATGACCATGAGCTCTTGGGCTAGTCGGTCCCTCATGTCCCTGCCGGTCCGCCATCTCTGATCACTGATACTGACAGGCAAGTAGTACTCCTTGTATGGCCACAAACAAAATAACAGCAAAACTCCTCTGTAGATGTAGTAGGGCCGAGGTACTGGAACTGAATGAAATACTGAAGTCTGGTAGACAACTGGACGGATAATAAAAACTGAATGCTGTGGTCACACGGTCTGACTGAGCTGATCGCGTAGACCGAACTGGTGTAGTCAGAGGTGTCCGGAACCTCCAACCTGCCGCTGAGCAGGCGTAGACCAACGGACACGGTTCTCCCCCGTATACAACCAACAGACTAGGAACTCACGAGTTCCTAGGCTGGTGCACGGTCAGCTCCTTGTCTGGAGCGGGGGAGAACTAGGGACGGCTCCTAGCGCCTAGCAGCCGGAAAGCGCGACAGTCCCGTGGTCACACCCACTACCACTGGCCCCCCTCCAGTGACAGCAGGTGAAGGCTGGCCCCTGTCTATGACTTTCCTAACTCCTAGGTACCGGTGGCTTCAACCCGAGCCTGACAGCCACGGCTCCCGGCGGGTACCTTGGGCATTCAAACCTACCACTGATCTTAGCTCAGTGGGATCGTGCGTCGGGGGTACACAGTCCCTTAGTAGGGGCCTGCTTGGATCCACACAGGTCTCCCCCGCACGTCACGACCACTATGCAGGAATAGCAGCCAACCCACCTTTCTTGGGTGTAAAGCGGCTTTGTAGTACTTTGTGGTAGTACTGCAGCCCTTAAGTACTGAGCTGCTTCCCTGCCTTGGTCACCAAGTACCGAGGTTATCTTAAAGTACTGCTGGCTTGGGTTGTAATCCCTCCTGTAGCCTTGCAGTAGCCTCACTGGTCGCTGGTCTCGGTACTGGTGGCTTCTGGCTGCTCCAAAGTACTGCCGGTAGGCGTCAGTACTGCCGCTCCCCCCGGATTGTCACGTGACGGGGCGCTGCCCCCGTCGCTTGCCTGGGATTGTCATGTGACGGGGCGCCTTCCCCCCGCGTGCCCGGGATTGTCACGTGACGGGGCTGCTCGTCTCTGATTGGCTGCTGTCAACTCAACGGCTCGCTTCGCCCGCGGCTGGCCTCGCTGCTCACTCCCTCGACGCGGGCCTGCGTCCCTCCGCCTCCCCGTCGATCGAACTCGCTCGCGCTGCCTTTCCACGGACCGGCGCCTCCACAATCGACCGGCGATTCACCGCGGAATCCCACGTTGACCGCCTCTCCCGATTCCGGATCCGCGGGGCCGGATCTCCGCCCGATCTCGCCCCTATCGCGGCCACTCTCCTCGATCCCGCGTCATGCGTCCACGTTCACCCCGGTCACCAGCTCCAAAACCACCTGATGGGGTGGTTCGATGCCTCGATGGGCGCCTCCCGACGGCGCCCGGTCGCTGCCGATGGGCAACCTCTTACACCGCAAGGTGTGGCATCTCGGGGGGCGCGCTTCCCCTCTCGCTCGCTGTGGTGGGCCCGTATGATCCGAAGATCGCCGGGGTGCGGAACAGGACCCGAAGGCCCGGCGGGTCGACTCCTCGCGCTCGGTGGCTGCAAGCGCGGGTGCTGGGGTCCGAAAGCGATTACAGAAAGTCAGACAGGCGCTGTTTTGCCACTATCGCGCAGCGCAGCTGACTCACCCTACATTGGGTGGCCAGCACACCAGAAAATGCAATGTATAAAGGCAGAATGTAATGTAACGGTTCCGGCATGTCTCCACCAGTCCCCAGAAACTCACAACCACCCAGAATACTCCATAAATGAATAGCCAGGGCCATTAAATTGGCCCCAAAAAACTTGGATGTAACTACCCCCATGTAATTCCACAACAACTCCCGAGGCAACCCGTGCAGGTAAGAGATTCTACTGCGCTTTGTGAGTGTTGTGGATTAGGGCAAGGTTTTGGGGCATGTTGTGGATGTTCAACATCTAATGTTGTGGGGCTTGGGTGACACGCTAACAACGTTGTGCTGTCTGTGTCTGCAGAACCTGGAGGCGCAGGAGGGGTAGAGGCCACACCAGAGGCGCAGGAGGCGAGGTGTGGTGTAAAACACATGGGGTAGTATGTTTCTCTAGTATTTGTGTTACTGGGAGGTGAAAGTACAATTATTGTACTACAATGAATATTATGATGGTACTATCTCGTGTGAAAATAGGCTTTTGTTGGGCGCCCCTCGAAGGGTGCTGCCCAGGATACGCGTACAGAGAGGGAGGGTGCGCGGAGACCGTGAACCGGGAAAATATTCGTTACTGTGGAAGCGTTACCTTATTATAATCATAGTTTAATAAAACCAATTACTCCAAATCAAATGAGAACAATCTAACCCGCTAGATTGCATCCCCAAAGTCCGGCCTATCCACCGAACTAAGGCAGCTACATGTCATGACCTAACTAGGAGACACTCAACCAGAATAGGCCATAACATCACTTCCCCCCATAAGAAAGTGGCTGTCTCTAGACACGACAGAATAGGTGAATCCAAGAAAAGATCTCAACCCATATTGTACATCTCCTGGAAGAAACGAGAACAAGGTCTTCCGGCACCAACATGGGCTTATATACGACCGGTCTGCCGGCGCGGCTGCAAACTGTAGAAACTGACCCTGGATCGGCGTGCCGAACGCGATTACCACCACGGCAATCAGAATCCCAACACTAGCCGTACCTATCCCGACAGATCATGCGGCCGGCCCGGTAACTCCCCGGTGACACCATCACTTGTTCCGCTTCCTCCCTCTGGTCCGTGGCTATGAATTGACCTTCGACTGGCTCTTTGTCTTAGGGTCCGCAATCCGGCGTAGGTAATCCTCTAGGATCTGAGGGGCATTCCGCAGGTGCGATTCAGGCTCCCAGCTAGCCTCAGTGACTGGATATCCTTTCCAGAGCACCTGATAGAGACGCCGGGCTCCACTGCCCTTATGTCTCAGAATTTACTCTACTTCATACTCCTCATCTCCATCGACCAATTCCGGTGGAGGTGGCGTCTCCGACCGAATGAACTCTGGTGATCACGCATATCTCTTCAAATTGGAGACATGAAAGACTGGATAAGTCTTCCAGCTCGGGGGAAGACCTAGCTCGTACGCCGGCGGAGAAACCACCTTGACAACCTTGAAAGGACCAACCCAGCGCCATCTTAATTTGGTTGGCAAATGCTAGTCGATACGCAAATTGCGTGTTATCAAGAGAACCTCATCACCAACCTTGTAACTCTCATCCCTACATGACTTATTAGCCTAATACTGTGCTCGGCTTTGCGCGTGGGCAAGGTTGGTTTGTGCTTCCTCCAAGGCAGCCTTCATGCAATCCACCATAATTTGTACAGCTTCAACGCGAGTTGTCCCTCTCCCTTGCAAAACTGCCGTAGGCACTAAGGGATGGTCCCCTGCATTGAGAAAGAATGGCAAATATCCCGTTGCCACATTTACAGTGTTGTTAGCAACAAATTCTGCCAAAGGCAATTGTTGACTCCACCCTGTCGGATTCCTCTCTACATATGGCCTCAAGAAGTTTTCCAGCGTTTGGATGGCTCGCTCTGACTGGCCATCCATCTATGGATGAAACGCTGTACTGAACCGAAAATCCGTTCCCAGCAGCTCGAATAAACTCCTCCAAAACTTGATGGTAAAATGGGGATTTCGGTCAGATATAATCACCTCTGGAAGACCATGCAGTCAGAATACATGGTCTACAAATAATTTGGCATATTCCTGGGTTGTTACTTCCTTAGTACATGGGGCAAAGTGGACCATCTTTGTGAATCTGTCCACAAACACTGCAATAGCAGTGTAGCCACCTGACTCTGGCAAATCCGTAACCAAGTCAGTGGTCACTTGAGCCCATCACCTTGTAAGAATCTCCAAAGGCTGCAAGAGACCTGCTTTTGCCCGATTATCCGACTTTATCTCTTGACATGTCGGATATGATCTCACGTAGGAAGTAACATCAGAACATAACCCATTCCAATGGAATTGCCTGTCCACAAGATCCAGAGTACTGCGCATGCCCACGTATCCCACAGATGGCACATTATGGTATTCCTTGAGAATATATTGGTGCAACGACTTAGGAACCACAATTATTTATAGACCTTGTTTTGAAATCTCAATTAATCCGACTGATGTCAGGGTGTATTGTCCATTATTAGTCCCTTGTCTCAACCACTATAATATTGTTTTCAGATGTGGATCGGCCTCATATGCCTGGACCCACTTGTGGCGTTCTTCTGAACCTATCTTAGTGCTGAATTTTGTTAAGGTGAACAAAGTACCCGTGTCCTGTTCATGGGCCTCTGATTCATCCTCCGATTCCACCTTTATTCTCTGACTCCTGCATTTTAATATGAATGTTGCACTTGGTGAAGGGGTGACTTCCCCCACATGCAAAGCACTTCATTGGATTGCGGCCACCTTGTTCTCCCGGGTTTAGAGGTGGCCACCCGGATCCGTTAATAGCGGACGGGGGCTACCGTCCGCTAATATCCGTTAATTTAGCGGACCACGCCCTCTTTGTTGCTGACGTGGCACGGATGGCAGCGGACGGCTGGCCCCACTCAGTGGACTCTGCGGATTCCGCTTGGGTGTTAACGGATATTCTCTTACGGACTGGAAGCCACGTACCCCATCCGCTAATCTAGCGGATGACAGCGGACGTGTGTACCGAATCAGCGGATGACAGCAGAGCCCAGGCAGTAAGTACTGATTTCCAAATCTGGGGATCGGGTTGATTGCCAGCGTGGCTCAGCCAGGGTCCATATACAGCGGACGTTGGCTATGACTGCATACATATTTTGTTGCCCTCTTGTTGCCATCCGCCGTCTCCAACCCCTGCCGCCCCACGCTTGGGTCATGGACCCACTAGGTGAGGCATACCGCGGCACAGGCAAGGCAAGCCGTAGCACAGGCAAGGCAAGGGGACGCCATTAGTACCGCCGCCATGGCAGGAAATACCGGGCCGCGCGGGGGAAGGGGGGTCTCGGATGATCTGTTGGCTGAAAACCTGTGTGTGGCCGGATTCAATCCGCCGGTGATGCATAGGCCTAGCGCGCTATCCTGTTTTGTGGCCAGGGCAATGCCCTTTGTACCGCCTGCTGTGGCGGGAAATTCCGGGCCGTGGGGGGTGTTGGGAGGGGGTCTCGGATGATCTGTTGGCTGAAAACCTATGTGTGGCCGGATGCCATCCGCCAGTAATGCACAGGCATAACGCTATCCTGCTTTGTGGCCAGGGTAACGCCCTCAATGCCGCCTGCTGTGGCGGGAAATTCCGGGCCGTGGGGGGTGTTAAAAAGGGGGGGTCTTGGATTATATGTGGACTTTGGAAACCTGGTGGCACATGGCCGGGTGGGAAGATCATGGCCGGGGATTGACTTCACTCCGGGATTTTGCCTGCGACCGTCACCACCTGTGTTACTGTATTCGCAGAGTCCTCAGGGGCTACCAATGCTGAAACGGAAAGCAGGCAGGGGCACCTTGAACATGATGGACGTGTAGGTGTGGTGAACGTGTATGTCTGTGCAGCAAGCCTGAGTGCCGCCTATTGTGGCTGTGTGCTGTGGTTGGTGGCAGTACCTGCCGTCACATGGCTGGGGAAACCTTGGCAGTTCGTTCCTTCCATGTGGCTATGCATTGCACAGGGTGCACCACTTGTCGCTGCAATACCCATCGTCTTTGCTTAGATGCCACCAGCATTATTTGGCAGTACCCGCCGCCACCTGGCTGGGGAAATCTTACCATTTTGTTACTTTTATTTGGCTGCACACTGTACAAGGTGCGTTATGTGTCGCTGCAATACCCATCGCCTTTTTTTTCCTTATGTGTCACATATATTGCCCTTACCTTGGGGGTTGGGAGCACCGATTCATTCTGTGCGTGTCCCCATCCCTCAGCCTTGCCATTTCTCCTGGGTGTGGAATATCCCGGTTCTGCTTTTCTTTTCTTGAGTTCTTTGGCCAGCCTAAGCGTGTACGGCCACGCTTGAATGCCATGAGTCCGGCTGCGCAGCTTGAGCTCGCTTATGCTCACTCCCAGACATTCAGCTGCTTCCATTATCGGAAGATGGAATACCTGGTGCGAAAGGGACAGAAACCTCCTACAGTTCTTAGAACTTTCACATCCAAAAATTTCCGCGTTTGATGTCTACCAACTATGTAGGAAGTAGAGAATATTAGGGATTATGAGGGATATATATTTTGTGGCAGTACCCGTCGTCCCCTGGCTAGGGAACTTTAGCAATTCGTTCCCTTTATATGGCCGCGCATTGTACAGGGTGTGTTGCACGTCCTGCAATACCCAACGCCTTTCTTTGCTTAGATGCCACCACCAATATGTGGCAGTACCTGGCATCAGCTGCCTGGGGAAGCCTTCCCAGTTTGCTCCTTTTATTTCGCTGTGCATTGTACAAGGTGTGTTGTATGTCCCTGCAGTACCCATCGCCTGTTTTTCCTTATGTGGCATGACTATTTTGTGGCAGTACCCGCCGTCACCTGGCTGGGGAAACCTTGGTAGTTTGTTCCTTCCATACAGCCGTGCAATGTACAGCATGCACGAACTGTCCCTGCAATACCCATCGTCTTTCTTTGCGTAGGTGCCACCACCATTACTTGGCAGTACCCGCCGTCACCTGGCTGGGGAAACCTCAGCACTTTGTCCCTTTCAGGGGGCCGTGATTGTATAGGGCGTGCTGCATTTCCCTACAATACCTATTGTCTTTGCTTTGGTGGTACCACCAGTATGTGGCAATACCTGCCATCACCTGGCTGGGGAAACACTGTATTCTGTTCCTGTGTTAGGTCGGAAGCGGCCCCTGAACAGGGGCCAACGTTACAAGGATAGTCGAAAGCGCAGGCACAGACACAAGAGGAAGGGGGGAAGGAGACGTGCAGGGGTGAAAGTCAGGCGGCGGATAGAAGCTGCGTGTGGTTGGGAAGCTGAGCGCGATAGGGAAGCTCTAACAAATAGATTAGAGGAAATACAAGAAGCGGGGTTGGGTGGCCTGCCCTCAGGGGTGTGGCAGCCCATACAGGACCACCTCGCCCCCAAGGACCAGGCCTGATTAGCCGCCGTAAGCGGATACATTAATAATGCATTGGGGGGGGGGGGCAGAAGGGGTACGGTTACGAAAGGAACAACACGAGAGACAGAACCCCCCAGTCTTGGGGAGAATGGCACAAGCGTCGCAGGCAGGAACGCAATAGAGGTGGCCACTCAAAGATGCCATCCGGTCCGTTAAGTCCGGTTCGTTATTTTTTATCAGCTGTCCGTTAAATTCCATTACAGAAAAAGGGAGAAAAATTCAGAAAAAACGAAAAAAAACCAAAAAAATCAAAAAAGAACCCAAAAATCACAACAACTGCGGCTAGTTGAAAATCTAGTATGCATAGGTTGAAATAAAATACAAACATACTCTCTAATAGCGAATTCCATAAACTATGAGTATGACTAAAACCCAAAAATCCCCAAAAAATCCAAAAATCCGTTATTTTTTGGTTAATTTTTGTCTTTTTTCGTTATTTTCCATTAATTAACAGAAAATTAACGGAAATTAACCTCTGTCCGCTATTAACGGATCCAGGTGGCCACCTCTAGAATGCAAACAAGTGGATATGAATTGCCGGGTTGCTTATAAAACACGTCAGTGCGCGGCTATCATAGATTTAGTGCTGCACCAGGGGGGAACACATAGTGGGGTACAAGTCTATTAGCAGAAAATATAGAATAACTGAACCGTCGCTAAGACGCTTGGAAGAAAGACTCTCTGAAGACAATTTTTTTTCACAGGTTGGGTGGGAGTTCAATGTCATGGACTCCGGCCTCCTAACAGGGAGTGACACAGAGGCTTCCTCCGATGGGGATTAGTTTTTTTAACAAAACAACTTATCTGATTGTGTGGTGAAGTCCAAGTACCGCCTGCCACCAGCGAGGAAGGTGACATTCGCTGAACAGTCCATGGTTGTGAGACGCTTTTCTGCCTTTATTTCACAGAAGAAAGTGTCCTCATACCGTTCTTGTAACATCTGAAATCCATCGTCGGATATATGTTGCCTTGGTTATTTACGCAATGGACGTCTGCGCCAGGCTCTGTTGGCGGCGATGGTGGTGTTGACCTCGCAGCATTTGTTGCTGAGCGAGGAGTCCCAGACGCACATGATGTTCCTGCTGAGAGGGGTGTGTTGAGCTCTGCGGACACTGATTCGCTTGGAGGTGCATCCCCAAGTTCGAGTGTCGTTGTGGTGGAGGATGTGCCATAATGCAGAGCCAAGAGAAGGCGTCTGACCAACCCCGAACCGCTTGCTATGGCCGTTGATGTGCAGACTCCACACAAGCAACAGCAAACACTAACTGCAGCAAAGCAGTCCACGCGCATGGTGGCGACCTTGGAGGAAGGGTCGCCAAAGACACGCTGCAAACAACGCCACCGCAAAGGGGATCCAAGCCACCAGGAATGGTGTAGAGAGGGGTTCAAGGTAGATGAGATGCCAGGGCCCGACAAGAGACCACGTTCCATTACTGCTGTTTGCCGGTTGTGTTTGAGGGGGGGCATTACCAAGATATACAAAGTGTTGTCATACAACCCAAGAAAGAAGTACCCGACCAGTGCCAGTTGGACGGGGCCCTCAAACCATTGAAAGACAAACATAGCGTTTTCAATATTGAGGCACTTCGAGACGAACTCAGTAAACCTCCGGGCAACCGGCAGATGAAATTGGGTACATTGTTGGAAACCTACCTGGAGACATGGCACCCTAGGACCTCAGAATGGAATAGGGCGGTGACCCACATGGCCAGGTACATCAGTTTCGCTAATGTACCATACCACCTGGCTGAGACGGCACCCTTCGTTCGTTTTATGCAAGCCTTTGTTCCCCGTTGGCCATTTATTAGTAAGCAAACAATTGTGAGGTCGGTGGCGAGACAGGCCAATGACATCAAGCGGGAAATAAGGAAAGAGGTGTCCCAAATCCGAGACGAGTCGAGAGTTGCCATGACAACGGACATTTGGACAAGCAGGAGCACGGACCCATATATAACAGTGATATTGCATTGGGTGGACGCCGATTGGAGCCTGAAGAAACGCATACTGAGTGAGTTTGGATGGCATATTCTGTGTTCTATGATATTTCCAATATTCGTGGTTGTCAATTGTCTATTGTTTGCATCCGTGCCATGATTAATGGCCACTCATGTATGCTTTGCCAACCGTATCATGTGCACTCGCTGCACTAGTACCGGCCTTCACTGGTTGGGAATCACGCCTTATTGAACATAAATTGTGGATGTTGTGTTGCCATAGCACGATAGCGATGGGTACTAGCCTGTATCGGCCAGTATAGTATAACATATATCATGTGCAAAAGGTAACCCCCGTCTTTTAAAGCACAACACGTTGGTGGTGTCAGGGACTGCCAGCTTCCTAGAGAGATACACTGCAGACGCGATAAGCCGTGCCTTGCTCAAGATCCGATTAAAGTATGGCCTGCACCCTGTAGTTCTGCGTGACCAAGTTATAATGGAGTCGGAGATGGAAGCGGACCCTGTGCATGCATTTCAAGACGAGTCGCCGTGCGATCATGTGGCTCTCACCATGGACTGCGCCTCCAATATGAGTTCAGCAGCCGAGAAAAAGGAGATTTTTGATTGGCACCCTTGCATTTGCCATCTGTTAAATACCGCAGTCAAGGCCGGTTTTCAACATGTGAAAGAGTTTTAGCAGCTCGTCCAACCGCTTCGCGAATTGGCAAGTCATTTTCACAAATCACCCATTGCTTGGAAGCTTTTCTGCCGCGTGCAAAGGAAGATGCTAAAGGAGGAAATGGCCGGCGATGTATCATCAGATGATGATGAGAGGAGGATTACTCAGGTGTAAGGGAAGAGGATGACGTTGCTGAGTTGCCCGATGATCCTGATGCAAATTTGACGGTTCCTAACAATGAAATGGAGCAGGCTTGTCCAAAGCGAATATTGCGTCTGGGGACTTGGTGCCCGACGAGGTGGAACAGCATGTATTTTTTGATTAAGAGGGCGGTTTTGCTGGAGAGAAGCATCCGCGAATATACAGCAAACGCAAGAACTCCTAGGATAATTATACCAGCAGCTGGGTGGTGCATTTTCAAACAAGTGCTGCTAGTCCTGGGGTCCATAAGGGAGTTGTTTGAGCGATGTGAGGGGGACGAGTATATTACCATATCGGATGTCCTCCCTAATGTGTTGAAGTTGCTGTATGACCGGCTGTATGTCATTGACACCGATGCACATGCAAAACCTGTGTTGCTTGACTTCACCTCTGAGTTCACAAAGAAATTGTGTGCGGATTGTGATAATGTCAATCTAATATACAACTGGGCATTAGCGGCGGCTGTGGACGGAAGGAGAAATACATTGCACTGGATGAGGAGGATCTGGAACAATGCTAACAATTGGCCAAATCTGGTGAAAGAATATGACACCCTGGCAAAGTTCCAAGCGATGTTGAAGAAAGAGATGACGGCATTGGTGAGTTCAGTTGTGATTTGTGGCCTTTGCCTTTGTAAATGTGTGCATCCAACTGTGGATAGTTTTGGCCGGTACCGAGTGTCCTTTGTGCCTTTGCATGCACAACTGCGCCTGTTGTGTATTTCGCCTTAAACGGCCGTCTCCTGGGATCGCTTGGCTACATGGGGTGCCTACTTTTGTATCTTGCTTGTGTGACTAACAGTGTGCATATGACTTCTGCAGTTGAGGCACATGGTGAAGGCGCCCAAAGTCTATTCCTTGGGCTCATCATCCAAAGAGGATGCAGCACAGGCTGTGCAGCAGAGTTGGCTAGACGCGGCATCAACCCCACCTAAGGGACCACTACATTTCCGACGATCAAGACGGAGAAGACGGGCCCCATGCTCCCCACTGCACATGGACCCAGTGGAGGCCGAAGTCAAAAGGTGGTTTGATTTGAAATGGACACCAGCATGTGAATATAAAAAAAATGGAGTGCTGGGGATTGGTGGGGCGAGAATTACACCAGCTTCCCCTTAGTGGCCAAGCTTGCACGTCGAATATTAGCAACACAGGTGAGTGGGTGAGTACAACTGGCTGTGCATATATACCAAAGTGCCCTTATGTGAAATATGGAGTTGAAAAGAAGGAAAGTACTGAATATCTTTGGTTGTGTTGCAGGTTTCCAACGCCAGCAGAGAATGCTCATTTCCCAAGTTTGGTTTTATTGTGATGCCAACTAGCTATGCATATATGCCACAGAGCCCTTATGAAGTTCACAGGCTGAGAAGTACTGAGTATTTTTGGTTGTGTTGCAAGCCTCCAGCGCTAGTAGTGAACGCTCATTTTCGAAGGCTGGTCTTATTGTGACGGCCAAGCGCATGGTGCTCAAGCCCGAGAACGTGGATCATTTGAGCTTGCTAGGGTGGCAGATGGCAGAGAGTGGATGGTCGCAGCAGAAGCTAGCGCATCGACGCAAGAAGGGGGGGAAGGGAGGGAAGGGAGGGAAGGGAGGGAAGTAGTGACTTTGGATTCCAAAGTTTGAATCACCACCGGTGACCACCCTCGTTGCCCTGGCGTGGAAACTGTGGAGTACCGCCGTAGCGAGGGTACGGTACCATAGAGATAGAAGATAAGATATCATGACTTGTAATATTCCGTTGTCCTGTGTTGAAGTGCACACCTTGAACACACTATGTTGGAGTGGTGGATGAACTTTGGGTATCATATAGATAGAAGGAAAAATTTATTCAAGAAATGCGTCCCAACAAGTACTGCGATTGGTGGATAGACTTTACAGTCGCTACCCTGGCATGGAAACTTCTGGAGTACCGCCGTAGCGAGGATGCGATAGGCAGAGATGGTAGATAACAAATTACAACTCGTACTATTCGTTGCCCGTTTTCATGTATGTTGAACTGTTGAACTTCGACGTACTATGTTGGAATGGTGGATGAACCTAGGGTATCATATAGATAGAAGAGATTTTCTGTGAGAAATGTGTCCAATCGAATAGTGCAAATGGTGGATGGGCTTTACACTCGCTGCCCTGGCATGGAAACTGTGGAGTACCGCCACAGCAACCCATCATTATATGTGATACGTATCACCCATTCCCAAGTATGTTGAGTGGCTCAACTGTGTTCAGAGGTGAACCCTCTTTGCCACCTGCCTCAGGTGATGTGGGTGTGTGTGTGTCCGCATTTGGCGTTACAACTATGCCGAACCCTTGCTAGAATGGCCGGGAAGACTTGCAATGGGAGTGTGGTACACACTGCGTATTACGCAGCAGTACCAGCCGTAGCAAGTGGTGCAAGATTGCATGCATACACTGGAACTTTACACACGGCTTGTGTGTTGTTCAGTTCTCCAAATCACTCCATGTATTACAAACCGCAGAATACATGACCTGGAAGACGCCCACATAACGGACCAAAATTATTAATCGACGGATATTTTGTTGCGGACCGGACGCCGCACACGTCATCCGTTAACTTAACGGCAAATAACGGTGAAGAAAAAGTGAGAGCCAGATTTTGCGGACGGCAGTATGGCAAATAGCGCACCGGATATTACCGGACGAATATCACACTCAGTTTTATGGACCGGACTTAACGGACCGGATGGCACCCGAGTGTGGCCACCACTACCCAGGTTACCACCTCCTTTCTTTTGGCCCTTCCGGCCTTTGCCCTTTTTGCCCTTATGTTGTTGGGACTGCTGCTGTCCCTATACAGCATTGACCTGGCTAGGCCCGGCTGACTGCTGAGCCTCAACAAAGTGGATGTTCTGCTTTTTCTTTTGTTCACCTTGTCCTTTCTGCGGCTGGCCCTTCCCCTGATCAACACCCCCTCGGAACATGTCCATTCTTAGGGCCATTTGTTTCACCGCCTCCAGATCCCCTTGCACGTGTTCCCCTATGTGCTCCTACAAATGGGGGTTCAGGCCTGATAGAAAGGCGCTGAACGCTTCTTCGGCATTCATACCGGGCAAACGACATTGAATTTCCTGGAGCTTTTGTATGTAAGCCGACACTCAACCGGTTTGACGAAGGGCTCTCAATTGTTTTCGAGCCTCTTCGGTTTCCATTACCGGTTTGAAGGCCACTATGAACGCAGCCTGAAAGTCGGCCCAGTTTGCAAATCTGGGTTGCTGACCTCTCTCAATGGCTAGCAGAACGGCATTGACCCATGAACTTGCGGCGTCATCTACTCTCATGGCCACCACGTTAATATAGTCCACAAGGTCATAGCGCGTCAGGTGTATATACCGCTCCATAGACGGCAACCAAACTCGCGCCCCTGGGGTCGACCTCTTGCATAGCGGGGTGGGGCATCCAGCTTCATTTGCCCAACACCAACCGCTCCTGTCGACGCACTTCCACTAGGTCCTGCAGTATGACTGATTGTTCTACCAATCCCCGGTACGTTGGACATAAACTTGGTGTGTGGGATAAACCGAGAGTCCTCCACATAATCAGACCCACCACCAGTTGTCCGATCCACAAGTTTGAGATCTGGTGATACCCTAGGAGCACTTCCCTTACCCTTAGGATCAATGTTCTCCACTGCCGGTGAGGTTGCTGAATCACGAACACTGCCAATTCCAGGCAGTGGATAGGGATCTACCCCAGGTGGAACGGTTTCCTGGAGGAACAATTCTGGCCTAGGAGGGAGTTCTTCTTCACTCTCCTCCACCTCAGACTCGCTACTTTGTCCGAGGTGCACCCGCATGGCTAAAACTGTATTCACCAGCACAGCCTGACTATCCGAAATTTCTTCCAAGGATGTCTAAAGGCGAATCATCTCTTCCCTGTATTTCAACTCAAGGGCCTCCAATTTGGTGTCCCAAGCCTGAGTCTCTTTGTCCAACCTACCATGCAACGTGGTAAAGTTGGTGGTCCAATTGTGGGCCCTTTTTGTGGTCTCCAGACTCAGGTGCCGCAATTCCTCATTGAGTCACTGGTGAATACTTTTCAGAGAATGTCGTACATCAGTCAGACTGTTCCCCAGGTCCGTTCTCACTCTGGCTGCCTCCTCCCTGGCAGCAACGGCCTCTCTCTAGTCCATTTGCAGATCCTCCCTTAAGGGCGTCAGCTCCTGTCCCTGATTCGTCATCGCCCCTCTTGCAGCTTCTACCCACTGCACCACATCTGCCGAGAACTGCTTTCTCACTGCAGTTTCCTGCAGCTCTCGGATTTCCCCACGGAGGTAGGAGAATAGCTCTCCGTGCTGGACAGCCAACTGCTCTACCACAGCACGGGCCTCTTTATCCACCGTCCCGGTAAGATGCTCATACTTGTGGAGGTGCAAGACTGGCACCCCACTGGCTTCTACAGGAACAGCCAGAGTCTCCGCAGGGATAAGCCTATCCTCTGGCTCCTGAACATCTGACGGCCTAACTGGTGCAGGCACACTCTCCTTGCCTGCGCCAGTCACGTCCATTCCCTTAGGCCCAGATATGGTATAGGGATTCACCTCTCTGTTGGAGAAAAATGGGCAGAGGTTCCCCTACCATTGCAGAAAAACGAGCAGAGGTTCCCCCCCTATCTATGGCGTGGTTTTCGGCTCGATCCGTGGGCGATGTGCCCGCCGCGGTGCCCAATCCGGCCGGAATGGCCTCCTCCACCAAATGACGGCGGGCGGTCCGGGGCGCTCGTTCCTTCGGGGTGTGCAGTGTGGGCCCAGTCCTGCGATCGCCGGGCGCAGGGCAGCAGTGCGCGCAATGGGTGCGCGACGCTGGTGCGGCCTGCGGGTGCAGCCGCGCGGAGGCAAGTGGTCAGCAAGAGTTACAACAATCGGGTATTGGGGCGGCCCTTTGACATGCCCCGCATCACGTGACAATACAGCCAACGTCACCGTATCGATAATATCTCATCCCCCAGTACGGTTGCGAAGGTGCCCTTAAGTACTAGAACTTCTAATGGCTATATCTCCACTACCGCTAACCCGAATGGCCTGATTCAAGAACTTATGGGTTCCTAGTAAGCTCAACTAAAGGATGAGATTGTTCACTAACATTCATTATACCTTCCAGATACCCATAATCAAAGAAACACACTACCCCCTGTGCTTTACACCACAGTCTGTGTATAAAAATGGGCAGAGTTTCCCCTACCGTCGTAGAAAAATGGGCAAAGGTTCCCCCCCGTATGTATATAAAATGAACAGAGGTACCCCCTACTATCACAGAAAAATGAGTAGAAGTTCCCCCTGTCAACTCCCACACAAAAATCTCACAGACTTATAGACAAGGTCCCCAGATGTCACTCAACAGATAGTGACTCTCCCACTGGATCAACAAGAAAACCCACTCACGCCCAGCTCTGACAATCCACTCGCACCCGGCTGCACTGAACTGCACAGTATTGCGCGCCCAGGGGGGGCTATGCAATAGCGACCTCCTGGTCGCCCCACGGCCCGCTTACACCGCAGTACTACGGTACCCTGGTGCAATCCGGGGCGCAGTTGTATGACACAGGCCGCGGGGAAGCTCCACCGGTCGGCCGTGTCACTCCACCCTCACGTAACCAGGCACGGGAGCCCCCGACACCAGATTCTCACACTCGCGCTTTCCGCCACACCGGCCAGCTCGCTGTACCGGCGTATCGCGTCACTGCGCCCCTCCCCCACGTCACGGGAGGTTGACACAGCACGCACTGCCCCTCCACGCGCCCGAATCCGTGTCACCCTGTGCGCACTGGGTGAGTCACCCTCTCCGGGGCGCCGCACCCCGGTTCACCACGCTCCGAGTGGTTCCCTGCGACCCGCCGCTCTCCGCCAGCTTGGCGGCACGCTCCACCACCCAAGGCGCGTCGGCTCGGCTCCGACCGGCGCGCCAAGTTGCGCCCGACCGCCGCACAGCTTCCCGGCAGCTCGCGCCACTCGATGCACGCTCGATTCCACCGAACCGGCCGGCCACTCACCGGCTCCGCCGATTCCTCCGCCTTCCAACACGATGGGGCGGTTCAGAACCGACTGCCCGGTGCTCCAAGCACTCGCGCCCACCGCGCGCATCCCTCGGCCGGCTTGTGCACTTCGATTGGGCGCCGATCCCGCCAGCGATCGCCTCCAATGCGCCTCCAAGGCGCAGCACCTTGGACGGCTCGGCTTGGGCTTGGGTGGAAACCGCCGATTCTGAGCTCGTGACCTTTGGCAAAGGTTTCTTGGGGTCCAAGGGAAGGAGCCGCCATACACTCCAACTCCGAAACCAAATGTTGGGCGCCCCTTGAATGGTGCCGCCCAGGATGCGCATACAGAGAGGGAGGGTGCGCGGAGACCGTGAACCGGGAAAAGATTCATTACAGTGGAAGCGTTACCTCATTATAATCATAGTTTAATGAAACCAATTACTCCAAATCAAATGGGAACAATCTAAACCGCTAGATTGTATCCCCAAAGCCCGGCCTATCTACCGAACTAAGGCAGCTACATGTCATGACCTAACTAGGAGACACTCAACCAGAATAGGTCATAACAGCTTTACTAAAAGCTTATAGGTTTTTGAACCACCTCCATGGGGTTAGCAGTAGAGGAGATATTGATAGATATACTACTAGTATTTTAGACCCCCTCTGCCAGACCATATTGGGGGATGAGATACTATCGTATGGGCCTAGCGGCCACATTGTCACGTGATCCACGTGGGGGCCACCCCCACAAAGGGGTGGCCACCCATCAGACTGTAATTCCATTCTCTCGGCCACTCCGCACACCCGCAGCTGCACCCACAAGCAGCACAACGCCACGCACCCACTACGTGCACAGCCGCCCCGCGCCCGGCCATCCGCAGGCCTGGGCCCACACTGCGCACCCCGAAGGAGCGAGCGCCCCGGACAGCCCGCCGGTCATTCGGCGGAGGAGGCCTATCCAGGCCGAATTGGGTGCCGCAGCAGGAGCCTCGCCCGCATCGAACTGAAAACCATACAACAAGGGCAACAAAACCTAGAGGCGTAGGAGGGGTAGAGGCCACACCAGAGGTGCAGGAGGCAAGGACAACAAAACAACCAGGTGAGGGCAGTTTGGGGGCAGGAAGTAGTGGTCCATGCTTGCTTTTGTTCTTGTTGTTGTTGTTGTGTTTGCCACCTTTGAATGTTGATAGCACTTTCCAAGCATGTCGGCCTGCCCTCCTGCCCCGGCTGCTGAATGTGCGACGGCTACCATCTTTGGTGGTTGTGCGGTCAGCGGCCAGGTAGCGCAGGGTGGGAAACAAGTAAGTGTGTGGAATGGTCTGTGAATGTTGATAGCACTTTCCAAGCATGTAGGCCTGCCCCTTTGTCCCGGACGCTGAATGTGCAACGGCTACCATCTTTGGTGGCTGTGTGGTCAGCGGCCAGGCAATACAAGGTGGGAAATAGATAAGTGTGTGGAATAGTCTGTGAATGCTGATAGCACTTTCCAAGCATGTCAGCCTGCCCCCCTGTCCCAGCCGCTGAATGCGCGACGGCTACCATCTTTGGTGGTTGTGCAGTTAGTGGCCAGGAAGTGAACGGTGGGAAATAGGTAAGTGTGTGGAATGGTCTATGAATGCTAATAGCACTTCCCGAGCATATCAGTCTGCCCCCTTGTCCCAGCCGCTGAATGCGGGACGGCTACCATCTTTGGTGGTTGTGCGATCAGCGGCCAGGCAGCGTAGGGTGGGAAAAAGGTAAGTGTGTGGAATGCTGTGTGAATGCCAATAGCGCTTTCCAAGCATGTCGCTTGCCCCCCTGTCCCGGCCGCTGAATGCGCGACGGCTACCATCTTTGGTGGTTGTTGTTATGTAAACTACTAGAGTGTAACCGGTTTACTCAAGTTATACATTTGGAAATAATAATTGACACAACATTGTATCTAGATTGGATAGAAAAGGCTATTAGCTTTCCATAGGTCTTTGGATCATCCCCAACGGGTTAGCGGTAGTAAAATTATAGCTTATAAAAATTCCAGTACTTAAAGTTGGGCCCCTACCGTACCCGGGGATGAGATACTATCGATACAGTACATTTGATACATTGTTCTATTGATTGTGTACCGTTGCATGCAGGGGTCATGTGACCGACCCCGCACGCTAGCCTGTAATTCCATCCGTACCAACTTGCCTCCCAGCGGCTACACCCAAAGGCCGCAAGGCGCCGCGTGCACCCACTGCACATACGGTCGCCCTGCGCCCGTCTATTCCATAGGCCTGGGCCCACACTGCGCATCCAAAGAGACGAGCGCCCCGCAAAGCCCGCCGGCCATCCGGCGGAGGGGGCCCCGTGGCCCCATTGGGTGCCTCAGTGGCAGAGTTGGGCCCGGCTATATGGGATAGGAACGGGAACGGGGACGGTGTCCGTTCCCGTCCCAGGAACGGACCCGTTCCCATTCCCATCCCAGGCTATCCCTGTCCATTCCAGTCCGTTCCTGGGCCGTTCCCCAGGAATGGATTTGCACCGGATTTGGGCCGGGCCGGAACGGTGTTGGAACGGATCCGTTCCTGCCTAGGGACGGATCCATCCCAGCTTAGGAACAGATCCGTTCCTGACATGGAACATCCCCGTCCTTATCTATTTAGGTCCGTTCCTATCCGTTCCCCAGGAATGGACCATGCGAATTGGAGGTCTTACGAGGTTGGGGGGGGGGGCCACTGGCAAACCAGTGCAAGTTTTGGAGGCATTTACAAGGCCGGATTCAGGGCCAGGAGACAAATTCTCATAGGGACACCTGGCTTGCGGTAAAGGTGATATGCACATTGCCCAATATACAAGTTGGATATATAACCAAAATTAAAATAAGTCACACACACGCCCATAGGCCAATCCGAGACAAGCCAATGGAACCCGGAAAATTACAACTTGTAATTTACAAGTCGGTGTTGCCAGAGATGCCCGCCGAGATCGCACAGTATGGTTGGATACCGAGAAGCCCCATTCTGATGAACCACTTCTGGCCAGCACACACAATGAGTGCCGGGCCACCCACGCCACTATGGGCCATCGAGCACTATTCCATACCCAATAATCTAGTGCATCCTCCTCTCGTGGGGCACCCGGTTCACACAAACTCCAACGTTCTGTTAAGAACTCCTGAACGTGTCGTGCGATCAACCGCCGTGTGGCATCCATCAGTTTGCCACCCGCTGTAATGCTTGCAGGTTGGTTAGGCCCCGCGGCACCGTTTGCCCTTGGGCCCCGGCCCCAAGATGCTGTTGCGGGGCCCTTCCAATGGCCCCGCTGGTCCCCTTTTTCTTGCGCGCGTCCCACTTCATCCGCCTGCAACTGGTTGGGCCGATGGCCCCTCCGCCGAATCCGGCGGGCGTAATCGGGGTGCTCGCTCGTTCGTTTTGCGGTGGGCCCTCTTGCACTCTGGGATCGGGCGGTTCTGCCGTTCAAAGACGGCGGGTAGCGAGGCAGCTTGCTCCCCGGGCCGTGAGGCCCGTGCGGAGCATGGTAGTGAGCCAAAACGGGTAAGAGAGCGGGGAGCAACGCACCCCCGCGTACGTACTGGTGGTCGGCCACATTCCGGCCTAACCACCCATCACACAGACACCACACAATGTACATCAGCGTGTCATGACTGTATCGCCGGGCATACCCCCGTATCGGACCCACTATCGATACACCACAGCTCAGTCTACCCCCACGGTCTGTCCCTTAAGTATAGGGACTTCCCTAAGCCACAAAGTACTCCATACTTGGGGGATTTAGACAAGTAAAGAGTCTACGAGTATCTAGAGATCACAAAGAATCCAAATAATGGTCGAATCCCACAGATGACTAATCAACCAAGATTAGTGGCCACAATTCTCTCGACCCCCATGTGTTTCCATGACAATACTTCCCCCTGGGGGGAGTTTTCGCCCTCGAAAACAAGTCCGCAATCAATGTCCTCGATCGGCTACTTCATGGTTGACCTAACTGCAAAGCTAGTATCACCTCGGGCATACTCCAATGACCATCGGTTCAATCCCTCTGTAGAAATTTGGGATATGTTCCAGTGTACAAGAAAACCAACTGACCTTCTTGCTATCGGGACCTCTTCAGTATTACTACAACAACTGCTCATCTCAAAAATCTCCAAGTCAGGTCTCTCCCATCACTATGTCGGATGTACACTCGTGTTCATCTTGAAAGCAGAAAAGATAAAATAACGCATTGACCTATGTCCAAATATATCAGGTCGGCACGAGTGCTATCTACCTATACACTAAATGTATTGCCGGTCGACCAGAAGCATCTGACTATCCACTACCTGACAAATCTGATGTAGAAATAGACAACTTATAAGCCAGCTGTCCATCTGGGGATCGGTATACATATACTGATAATCCTCTCTATCCTAATCTCTCAGATGAATCTCTCCAAAGTATTTTTTTCTTTGAAACTGCAGTGTACCTTAGTCATTCCATCTCTAAATCCACCATGACAAAGTTATCCCAATAAAAGATTTCTCAACTCCTCACTGCACTGATCAATCGTAGTCCTCTATCTATCTTAGCCCAATCATCAATCAGTGAGACATTGGCCTGGCCTCAACTTCCGGTGTCCCATACCACTACCAGCACCAAGCCTCCTGTCTCAAGGACTGAATAAAACTCAACTCCTCTCAGATCTGAAGATAATGATATAATCATGGAAACTCTTATCACCCGGCGCTAATCACAATAATCCTTTCAGGTAAATATCGTGACCAGCCCACTATCACCATCAACGATCTAGAGTCTCCAATCATACAGATCATGCACCACTTTACTGAGTCAACAAAATCCCAACACCATGGAAATAAAATGAATAGCCGCAACTGCTCTCTCAAAAAGAATAAAGGTGTCTGTAGCTCGTTTTTGTTTTCACCTCTCTTCCGGATCCAGAGCTTATAAAGAATGACAGATAAAATCAACAAATTTTGTCCACTTCCTTCCCGTCTGTGCCCTCAGCCGGGATAGTCTCACCATAGGATGTTATTAAAACTATCCAGCATCCTCAAAAAAATTTCTCAATCAGACATTTGGCGCCATTGTCCGATAGTCTTCCGGTCTGGGCCCAACCAAATGTGGCCATGATTGTTAATGTGGGAGCAGATATGAGCCTCCTCATGTCACAACCATCAATCTCAATATCAACCACACAACCAAAATGTCCGACCATCATCAAGGCAATCTCCTCTAATCCAACTCAATATGCCTCAATTTCAATACAGGTACAATCTCAACTGCTGACTGCAATCGAGAAAGAACTCTCGAGTGTGATCAAGTGGCCTCGACCTCAATACCCAACCACATCACAGAGTACCACTGATCTAATACATGTCATCATTCCTGGATTCCAACACAATCGTCGATACAGCAAAATGTACTCTGGGCGCTCTCGGTCGACCTCCTGTTATGTGCCCAGAGTAAATGCGATCAATGCGCAGGGCGCCCCTATTTTTACTGATCGGGGGATGGGCACTTCCTCTTATGAATACATAGCGACTGCCGATCACCTCTATATCCAAGAATGTGTATATGACCAGTATCCTCCAATACCATCATACACTCAAATAATCATCAGCCCACAGTACACACCAAATATAGATCATCGGTGCTAGCTCTACCCGTCACCGCTAACCACCATGCAAGTGAACAGGTCTGCTATCCTCTGCAACCATCCACCAATTTTGACCTTGTGTGTTTGTACCTGAAGATAAGGATGTTGAGACTGGAAGCTATCTCTGTCCTCTGGCTCCCTACTACATCCAGCAATGTCCAGCTACTTCCCCCCTGGGGTGCATCGATCGTCCTCGGCGATGTTTATGTGGCTCACTGCTAGCCGAGTACTCACATTCTCCAACTAGAGAATTGAGTGTACCAGTCCAATGCCCCCAGTTGCACCTGGGGCCCGCAACTGTCCGCCACGAGAGATAAAATCGAGTGCAAACACAGGTCAGGTTTCTACTGATAACCTGGTATGTGGGCATCATGATATCCCCTCACTGCTACCATCCTCACAATCCTCCTAGCAGTGAACTCAAGTAGGGATTCTCAACTCAAAAGAGGATGACCTTATGTCTCATGGAATCGACCAGTTGTTCCTGTCATATTCTTCTAAATCAAGTTTGAGTTGAAATCATATAACATGCCCTCACACTACCCTATGTATCCAACACTCATGAGTGTTCTATCACAGTGGAACACTCTGATATACAACATAGAATCGGTGACATACTCAGAACTGCCAGCTATGTGCAGAACCAACAAGATCCCAATGTCAACCAACTCTGGCACACATGTGCAATATACGCTGCTAAAGCTTGCAGAGCAATGGTCCTAAATCCGGCTCCTGGGTCTGAGGCTGCCCACAACAATGAAGTCGGAACAATCTCTATCCACTAAATCTGCAACATAAGGGATCCTCATCAATAAAGGCATCCCGCTCCCAGGACATCTCTGGGGTCTCTCCCAGTGGGGCATGAGACTCTAAAGCACTGGCTCCCTGATGCCTAGATGTCACATCTCCTGAGACTGCTGATGTGCTTCAGTTCGGTGTAGTGCCTGGCCAAGCATGTTCCACTCTGTGTCTACCTCTACCTCAACTATACAGATGCATCAAACTGAAATTGAGCAAAGTAGCATTGGCTCACTGGCTAGCCAAGCCACTGATCACCTGACGCTATTGTATTGGTTAAAGTTCGAAAAGAATACCAGTATGTTAACTTGACACTGACTCAGGTCTACGTCAGTCCTACATAGTAGTAATGCCGAACTGCCTCCTAGTCCAACTGACCAGCCATCCCTAAATCAACACAGTGGGTGCTAGGTAACCACCCTAGGCCGCCTCTGATCTCCCATGACTATCCCAACAACGACCAGGTCCATCATGCACCATGTCTGCGGGTGGAAAAATAACAGCATGTGCATGTGGGGGATGTCAAAGACCAGCCTGCCTCTGTGCAAAGAATACATGGAGCATCGCTGCTATACAAGTGCAGGAATCCAATAATAATAATGAATCAACAAAAATATGAATCTGGGCCTCTCCACTCTGCCCACAAATGGTATGAGTCTATCTCACGGGATACAACTTGGCTGCTTGAGTGTGCTATCCCCTCATAGGTACTCATGCACTACTCAACAATGCTAGCAATCCCATAATCCACTGAATTCTCGCAATATGGTGTCGTATAAATATAAACAAAGTCCCTATCAACTGTATACCACTGGACATGAAAAAAATTATCCGTGAGCTATGGACTGCAAACTGGGCAGACATGCCGGTGTAGTCAGAGTCTCTCGGAACCTCCCAATCCTGGTCATAGACCAAGACATAGTCCCTATCTCGATCAGAGTGACCCTTTTTTCCACCAGTCGGCCAGACTGATCAGAAGGTATTTAACTAGTGATTCCCCACAGTCTTACCCATGTACTTCGGACAAGGACGAATCCCTGACCTTGTCGAGGGCAGTGTCCATCAGTCCTCAACTAGTCTAGTCCCAACTTCACAGCTAACCAAAACCGGTTGCCCCTTGCCTGGGATAGGACCACCCGGGAACGGCCTCTCATAGCCTCACCTACCAGGGCACCTCAGGGCTGACGCCACACCGAAAGTGGGGTATTACGATGTCTCTGTAACTCGCCAGAGGTAACCTAAGTTGGACAGTCCCATCTATACCGCCTACTTGCACCCCTAGCGATCGAGGCCCCGACGCAAGCTTCAACCGTGTTTCGCTAATTTACCAGGCAAAAGTTCTCGGGCGTGTTAGGCTTTACGACCGCACTAACTGGGAAGGTGTCCCAGTCTTCCCTCTCCATTGGCACACCGTGGCACCCTAATGTGGAGAGAGGCCCTCTAAGTCACCCCAACCGCACTTCGGGTCTGGTGCACTGGCACCCTATGGACCCAGGACCTGGTGTACTGACACCCTAATGGCCCTTGGAGCCACACGAGGACTCCCTCACTAGGGGGTCTGGTGTAATGGCACCCTACTGACCCACTGAGTAGTCAGACGGTGGTCGTGAGGGTAGTCAGCGGGCGTGGTGTACTCCACTTACCTCCCCTGCCGCCTGCATCTCATCCGCCGCCAACTCGGGGCCTGCACTAGGTTGCTCTCTATCTCGACCTGGGCCGCCAACTCGGGGCCTGCACCAGGTGTCCAGTCTGGGTCGCCAACTCAGGGCCTACCACAGACTGCTCTCTGTCTGGCACATCCTCACCACACTAGGAAATCTCGAGGGTTAATTCGGCCCACTCAAGATTCCTAGGTGGGGCGAATCCAGGCCGCCAACTCGGGGCCTGCACTGGACCGCCGCTCTGTCAGAATCCTGAAGCATGTTACAAAACAACAGTACATGCTTCTGGGCAGCTGCTGCTCCTCAGCTACCCAGCACCCTAGCAATGGGTGCCCCACTCGGCGCAATCACACTGTGCAATTCACCCGAAGGTGGCTGCGCGCGCCCGAGTCTCCACTGTATCCCTTTGGTGTCACACCCCCGGGTCGCATACTCCTCAAGGGTGTGTCGACTCTCTCTGCCTTGCAATCTTCTCGGCTTCCGAACCGCCCCAACCGCTAGAATCCCACCAGTAAATTACGCCAATAGTCTTAAACACCCCACCTCGGGCCCAGTACTTTACACCACTTCTGGTGCCCAATTTCCAGGTGGGCGCCAGTGAGGGTGGCCACCCTCCTGCATTGTCACGTGGCCTCCAGTTCCCCCACTCGCGCAGCAAGTCTGTACATTGTAGACGCTTGTAGACGCGCAGTACTTTGCGCACCACCCCCAGTACTTTGCCTCCTTCGCCAACTCGTAGTACTTTGCCTTTTACGCCCTGTACTTCACCAACACAATGCCCACCTAGTACTTTGGGCTTTGCAAGCGGGTGGCGCCCCCCCGTGCCAAATTCAGCTTCCCTCCAGCCCGGGGGAGGTTCTTGACACGTCCTGTCACACGCACGTGATGCGCCCCGCGACGGTACCGTGTCCCGGTCGCCGGGTGTGCCTCGCCGCAGGTCCGACACGCCGCGCCGCTGCTCCACCCACCGGCAACGCCTGCGCGAGGAGCCCGCGCTCGCCTGCCCCTTGCTCCGGCCAGCGACTCGATCTCGCGCTCGGATCGGCGCAGCACCACCCAGAATGGCGGCGCCCCGCCTGTTCCCCACACGGCCGGGCCGGGCGCTGCGAATCCGCGCGGCATGACAGCGTCATGCCGCGGCATACCGGTCAGCTGCTCGGCTCCCGCGTCGCTGCACGTTGGGTCCTGCTCCGCGCACCACGTTCTCGGCCTGCCGCTGCATCCTTCTCGCTCTGCGTCCTCGGCGCCGCGTCCCCAGCGTTGCGGCCGATTGAATGCCGCTTCCTCGCTGCATCGCCACCGTCCGGCGCCTCGCCGCGGCGTCCTCCATTCTCCATCGGCCTCCGCCGCTCACTGCATCCAAGGCTCGCCCACGGCTCCACGCCGTGCTGCGTCTTCGCACCTTCATTCTCCACCATGCGGCCGCGGGAATGCCGCTTCTTTCTGGCTCCATCCACCGCCTTTGCATTCATCCATTCAAAACGCCTCCGCCGGCGTTCCCGCGTCCTTGGCCAGCCGGGGCCTCCGATTCCCCGCGCATCCACAGCCAGCCAACACCTCCATCGCGCGATGCTTCCTCGGCGCCGCATCCCCAGCCACACGGCCTTGGGAATGCCATTGAATCCTGGCGCTGCACTCCGCCTTTGCGCCCGCCAATGCGCCCCCTCCGGCGCTCCGCATTCTTGGCAAGCCAGGCCCTCCAATTCTCCACCAACTCATGGCCTACCAAGGCCGCCATCACGCGCCATATCCTCGGCACCGCATCCCCTGCCATTTGGCCGCGGGAATGCCGTTGCATTCCGGCGTTGCGCTCCGCCATTGCGCCCGCCAGTGCGCCCCCTCCGGCGCTCCCGCGTCCGCGGCATGCGGGACCTCCATTTTCACTCACTTCCATGGCTTGCCAATGGCGCCATCAAGCGCCGCATCCTAGGCGCTGCATCCCCACCGCTGCGGCCTATGCAGCGCCGCTTCAGCGCCGCATTCTCCTCCGCATTGCTCCACGCCGCTTCCTTCTCCAACGGCGATCCTCCGGCGCTTTCAAAACTCAATCTTCATACCTTCAACTTGCTGGCGTTTCAATGGCATCGGGTCCTCTTTCGCTTCGTTCGCCGCTTCCATGCAGCTCGATCCGCGCCCGATTTTGGCGCCGTTTCTCGTCGCTACGCCCCTCGGTCGTGGCTTCACCCGATGCCACCATTCCCGGCGTCAATCGCCGGCGGTCTTCCTCGCGGCTCCGCGCTCCGAAACCACTTGTTGCGGGGCCCTTTTAATAGCCTCCGCTGGTCCCTTTTCTCCGGTGCGCGTCCCACTTCATCCGCCTGCACCCAATCGGGCCGATGGCCCCCTCCGCCGAATCCGGCGGGCTTAACCGGGGTGCTCGTTCGTTCGTTGCGCGGTGGGCCCTCTTGCGCTCTGGGATTGGGCGGCTCTGCCGTTCGAAGACGGCGGGTAGCAAGGCAGCTGGCTCCCCGGGCCGCGAGGCCCGTGCGGAGCGCGGCAGTGAGCCAAACGGGTAACAGAGCGGGGAGCAACGCACCCCCGCGTACGTACTGGTGGTCGGCCACATTCCGGCCTGACCACCCATCACACAGACACCACACAATGTACATCAGCGTGTCACGACTGTATCGCCCGGCATACCCCATATCGGACCCACTACCGATACACCGTAGCCCAGTCTACCCCCACGGCCTGTCCCTTAAGTACAGGGACTTCCCTAAGCCACAAACTACTCCATACTTGGGGAATAATGACAAGTAAAGAGCCTACGAGTATCTAAAGATCATAAAGAATCCAAATAATAGGTCCAATCCCACAGATGACTAACCAACCAAGACTAATGGCCATAAATCTCTCGACCCCCATATGTTTCCACAACACTCTGCCTTGCAATCTTCTCAGCTTCTGAACCGCCCCAACCGCTAGAATCCCACCAGCAGATTACGCCAGTAGTCTTAAACACCATACCTTGGGCCCAGTACTTTACACTACATCTGGTGCCCAATTTCCAGGTGGGCGCCAGTGAGGGTGGTCACCCTCTTGCATTGTCACGTGGCCTCCAGTTCCCCCCACTTGCACAACAAGTTTGTACATTGTAGACACTTGTAGACGTGCAGTACATTGCGCACACCCCCCAGTACTTTGCCTCCTTCACCAACTCGTAGTACTTTGCCATTCACGCCCCGTACTTTTCCAACACACTGCCCACCTAGTACTTTGGGCTTTGCAAACGGGTGGCGCCCCCCCGTGCCAAATTCAGCTTCCCTCCAGCCCAGGGAAGGGTTCTTGACACGTTCTGTCACACGCACGTGATGCGCCCCGCGACGGTACCGTGTCCCGGTCGCCGGGTGTGCCTCGCCGCAGATCCGACATGCTGCTGCTGCTGCTCCACCCACCGGCAACGCCTGTGCGAGGTGCCCGCGCTTGCCTGCCCTTGGCTCTAGCCTGCGCCTCGATGTCGCGCTCCGATTGGCGCAGCACCACCCATATTGGTGGTGCCCCGCTTGCTCTCCACACGGCTGGGCCGGGCACTGCAAATCTATGTGGCATGGCGGCGTCATGCCGCGGCGTACCGGTCCGTAGCTTGGCTCCCGCGTCGCTGCACACTGGGTCCTCCTCCGCGCGCTGCGTTCTCGGCCTGCCGCTGCATCCATCTCGCTCTGCGTCCTCGGCGCCGCGTCCCCAGTGTTGCGGCCACTTGAATGCCACTTCCTCGCTGCATCACCACTGCCCGGCGCCTCGCCGTGGCGTCCTCCATTCTCCATCGACCTCCTCCGCTCGTTGCATCCAAGGCTTGCCGACGGCTCCACGCCGTGTTGCGTCTTTGCGCCTCAATCTCCCACACTGCGGCTGTGGGAATGCCGCTGCATTCCGGCTCTATCCACCGCCTTTGCGCCCATCCAAAACGCCTCTGCCGGCGTTCCCGCATCCTCGGCCAGCCGGGGCCTCCAATTCCCCGCGCATCCATGGCTAGCCAATACCGCCATATCGCGCTGCTTCCTCGGTGCCGCATCCCCAGCCATATGGCCTCGGGAATGCCGTTGAACCCCGGCGTTGCACTCCGCTTTTGCACCCGCCAATGCGCCCCCTCCGGCGCTTCCGCATCCTTGGCAAGCCAAGGCCTCCAATTCCACACGCATTCACGGCCTACCAAGGCCGCCATCATGCGCCAGTTCCTCGTCACCACTCGGCTTCGGCGCCGATTCAGCGCCGCATTTTCTTCCGCATTGCTCCGCGCCACTTCCTCCTCCAATGGCGATCCTCCGGCGCTTTTCATCCTCCATCTCCATACCTTCAACTTGCTGGCGTTTCCATGGCGTCGGGTCTTCTTTTGCCTCGTTCACTGCTTCCATGCAACTCGATTCGCGCCTTATTTTGGCGTTGTTTCTCGTCGCTATCCCCCTCGGTCGCGGCTTCACCCAACGCCACCATCCCCGGCGTCAATTGCCGGCGGTCTTCCTCATGGCTCGGCGCTCCAAAACCACTTGTTGCGGGGCCCTTTTTGATGGCCTCCACTGGTCCCCTTTTTCTTGTGCGCATCCCACTTCATCCGCCTACACCCGGTTGGGCCGATGGCCCCTCCGCCAAACCCGGCGGGCGTAATCGGGGTGCTCGCTCGTTCTTTGCATGGTGGGCCCTCTTGCGCTTTGGGATCGGGCGGTCCTACCATTCGAAGATGGCGGGTTGCAAGGCAGCTTGCTCCCCGGGCCGCGAGGCCCGTGCAGAGCGCGGCAGTGAGCCAAACGGGGTAACAGGGCGGGGAGCAACGCACCCCCGCATACGTACTGGTGGTCGGCCATTGTAAGGGGCAAATCTGCCGGAGGCAGATTGCTCGGCGAAATTGGTCGGGCAGCAGCTCAGTTTTGAGCGTGGAGACAAAGGCACAGTTCCACAGTGAACTTGGATTATAATGTTCACCTTGGACAGCTTTAAATAGCCACCCAAGGGCGGGGTTTAGGTAGCCCAACCGGTACATGCCAGATTGGCAACTTTGTAATGTTCAGATGTTCGAATTCAAACCCCTCCCGTGAACCCCGTTTTGTCCCGCAAGTCACCCTGACTAATCCCAACGTCATTCTTGCCCAAACTTAGCGGCGCACCTTGTGGGTCTGTCCCATGCGCCTTGACCCCGAACGGTGCCCAGCTTGGTGTGCATCTCACACTCTGTTCCGTTTATATTAAATATCTATTATACAACTCGTGCCCGTTTGGCGCGGCTCAAAAACTAATGGTACAATGACTACCCATGCTATTATACAATGATGTTCCCGTATTGTACAAGTCCCCAAACGGCTGCCCTCACACCCTTCCCCCCTTGCAACGAAGCGTCCTCACGAGTGCTCTCTGTCCATGGACGCTCTGGCAGGTTGGATGGGGTGGTACGCCACGGGTCGTCCCTCCCGTGCGACTCTCGGCTCAGGCCCAGCTGCCGCCCCAGGCAGGCTGAACCCGAACGGGCCACCGGTAACCTGCGGGCATCATCATTTGCTCGCCCTGCGCCTCGTCCTCCTTCTCCACGCTTGTCCACCAGCGTCCCCCTTGATGTCGGGTCCAGTCACCCCCCCAATAGGGTTGGACGACGTCGCACCACGGGTCGTCATCTTTGCAGCCTCCCGCCACCCGTCGCAGTCGCTTGCTCGTTGGCAACTGCGTCCACGTGATGCTCCAAGAGTCATGCGGCTCCAGCCCTCGCTTCTTAGGCCTCGCTGCGGGTTGCCACTCGGGTTGACCCAGAGCGGCGGCGCCTGACTCGTCACTGGCCGCCGCCGCCCAGCCGCGCCCCCGTGTCATGGGCGGGACGTCCTTGGTGACGTCCAGCCCCTCGCCGTTGTCGGTGATGTCATAGGAACCCCAGCTCACAGGGCTGTTGGGGCGCGGCCGGTTCACCAGCTCCCTCTGGCAACGCAATTGCTCTGCCGCATTGTGCCCTTGGATGCGCTGGTAGATTTCGATCCAGCTCTCGACTTCGGGCGCCATCTCGTCTCGGACGGGAGCAGCGGGATGACAAGCTGTGGGCTCAGGGTGGCAGAGGATGGCGGGCAGCAGAAGGGCAGTGGCTAGCACTCTCGCCAGCCCTATATATAGAGCCATAACTTTCAGAACCCTTCCACTTCTTCGTACCTTGTCATTGGGAAGCGCGGCATCCTTTGCCGTGCATATTTTTGTCACCGTCTTTTTGTCTGACGGGTCAGGCGGCACTGGTTCACGGTTGACGCCTTGACCGCCTGTTGACGTCTTTTGATCTGTCGCGCCAAACCGCCGCATGACCACTGTAATATGTCTCCTGAGGCGTCTCCTTGCATGCCGCTTCACCGCCTGGTCCTGTCCCGTCTTCGTGGCGGGCGCGTTTCCTTGTGGTACAGGTCTTGCCTTGATGCCCGGCGCCCTGGCCGTGACATCCGTGAAGCTGCCATCGGGGCTGCCATTTTTGTCCAGTTGGTGGGCTGCACCTTGCGGAGTCGTCATCTTCACTTTGACGTCTTCCGCTGCCACCTTGACATCCGCGCAGTTGGTGACGACTTTGCCGTCTTGGTCCCCTTCGTCCCGTGTCTTGGAACCGTCACAGTCGTCAGCTCCAGACGTCGCACCTTGGTCGTCATTAGCGTTGTAGACATTGCCGGTCAGACCCTCAGCGACCGTGCTGACGTCCTTGCTTTCTTGGGGTGACGGCGCAGCATCTGCTTTGCCGCAGCTCCCTTCCTGTTCTGCTCCTTTTCTGCTGGTGTCCTTGTAGCAGTCCTCGCTGCACAGATCCCCCTCTGGGTGGCTGTGGTCACCTTCCAGACCCATTTGCTGCCGGACGCACCGCTTTAGCCGTTTGGTTGGGTCGAATTTCACCTCCAGCTGCTCGGGTGTGGTGTCTTCCAACGGGGTGACGTTTTCGGCCTCGGTTTCGTTGTCCTTCTCCTCGTTCAGCGCTTTTTCACTCTCGGCCTGTGCGAGGTCGTCAGGTAGCTTCTCCCAGGGCACACGGTGGACGGGCCACACCCTTTCGTCGTCCACAACAAGGGCGTGCTCGTCCCAGTCAAATCTTGGTCTGGCCTTGAGCAGCCACAGGATGCCCAGGATGGCATCGAAATGGCACAGATTCATCTCGGTGGCCTCCACCTTGGTGACGGAAGGGCCCAGCTCGAATGTGAGGTCTTTTAGTATTGGGCACCTGCCTCGAGTCGTCCCGTCCGCCAAGCAGATTGTCGTCGAGTCCTCCACCTTTTCAGCGCCTGGCAGCTCCTCAAGGAAGGCGCGGTTGACGAAGTTCATGGTCGCCCCGGTGTCAATCAAAGCGAGCCCTGGTCTTCCTTGTATCTTGGTTTTAAAACATGGCAGCGTTGTTGTAACCTTTGTTTGGTTGCTGATGTTACCGCAGTAGCTCTCGTCTAGTGTCTCAGCTTCGGCAAACTCTAAGTTCGTCACGGTGTGACGCCTCTCGCCACCATAACATTTGTCATCTCTCGGTGCCACAGCGTGTTCGCCTAGTCGCCATTTCATGGCGCAATTCTTTGCCATGTGCCCATAACCCCTGCAGCGATGGCACTGAATCTCTTGGGGTCGTCCCTTCTGTATGTTATCCACCTCCATTGGCGTGGGTCCAGCTCGAGGCATGGGGCGAGCTATGGGCCGGTGTACTGGAGCGCCGACTTGGCTTCTTGTGGTCCCATTAATTCTAAAGGGGATGTCATCTGCCTGCAGCGCATGACTCATTGCTTGTTGAAGGTTCTGCGGGTTGGCTCTTTCGACGTCCAGTCGTACCGCTGCTTTTAACCCGCGCTTGAGTCTGTCAAGACATTCGTCGACACTGATTCCCTTGATGCGTGTCTTGAGATCCATAAACTTCCCGGTGTAATCTTCTACACTAGTGTTCTGGACGAGCCTCGCCAGCTCGTCGCGTGCCTTTTGTCCATCGTTGGTCACCCCGAACTGTCCCTCGGCTGCTTGAACAAAGTCTTACCAAGTTTGGACTGCTCCCTAGCCGTGTGTCTCTACTAGGTTTTGCCACCATAGGGCAGCCGCTCCTCGGAATTGGCTGGCCGCAAACTCTACGTAGTACACCTCATCTTGGACGTGCATCAGGCGCAGATATTGACTGACTTGAAACGCCCATTGTGTGAAGGTTCCCTGATGCGCGCCTTTGTATGTTGGTGGCTTGGTTGGCTTGACGGTCAGCAGAGCCGGTCGCTCTGGCCGTGGTCGTGTCCTGGCATCGGCCAACGATGCGGCAGCTGCTACTGCCTCGTCCAGCTGGTTCTGGATTCGTTGGTTTATCTCGTTTTGTTGCACCTCAACATGTCGCACCAGCTGGTTCCACCTGTCGCCCAGCACTTGCTCGATGGCCGCTTGTGGTTGGTCGGGCGAGGCTTGTGACGGGCTTGGAGACCAACTGTGCACACTCTCCGGCTGGCTCATGTTGTTTGGTTCTGCCTTGAGGTTCCCTCCTTGGTAATTACTCACGGGTCAGTCGTCGACTGACGTCTCTGTGTCGCTTCGCGCCTTGGGTCGTCACCCGGTGCTCCGACGCTCCCTTTCTCCGGTTCTTGGCTCCTCACGGTCGTCACAATTGGGCAGCCCGCGTCGCTGACGTCTTCCCTGATGAGTAGCTCCTGGCGCCTATACCCTTGTTCTCAAAACTTCTCTTCCCTCCACTTTTCTTAATTCGCCCTCGGGGCAGGCCTTTACGGGTGACGTCTTCGCGACATCCAACCTTCGTTGCCCTCGGGGCGGCCTCTTCGCTGTCACACTCTGGCGCATAGCGGAATGATCCTTGGTGCCCTCGGGGCAGGCCTTGCGGCAGACGCCTTCGTGACGTCCAGCCCTCATGCCCTTGGGGCGGCCTCTTCGCTGTCGCACTCCGGCGCACAGCGGTACTCGTCCACTCTTTCCTTTCGGGCCTCGCGCGCAGCTGACGACTTCTCGACGTCCGGCTGTGCTACCCTTCAAGGGAATCCAAGTTCTCTTTGTGCCTTGGTGCCCCACCGCCTCAGGTCCTGGATCGGTCAGCACGAAGCGCCGCCTCAACTTGGGCACTCCGCTGGCTCCGAAACCAGTTGTAAGGGGCAAATCTGCTGGAGGCAGATTGCTCAGCGAAATTGGTCGGGCAGCAGCTCAGTTTTGAGCGTGGAGACAAAGGCACAGTTCCGCAGCGAACTTGGATTACAATGTTCACCTTGGACGGCTTTAAATAGCCGCCCAAGGGGGGGGTTTAGGCAGCCCAGCCGGCACATGCCAGATTGGCAACTTTGTAATGTTCAGATGTTCGAATTCAAACCCCTCCCGTGAACCCCGTTTTGTCCCGCAAGTCACCCTGACTAATCCCAGCGTCATTCTCGCCCAAACTTAGCGGCGCACCCTGTGGGTCTGTCCCACGCGCCTTGACCCCGAACGGTGCCCGGCTTGGTGTGCATCTCACACCCCATTCCGTCTATATTAAATATCTATTATACAACTCGTGCCCGTTTGGCGCGGCTCAGAAACTAATGGTACAATGACTACCCATGCTATTATACAATGATGTTCCCGTATTGTACAAGTCCCCAAACGGCTGCCCTCACAGCCACATTCCGGTCCGGCCACCCGTCACACAGACACCACAGAATGTACATCAGCATGTCACGATTGTATCGCCCGGCATACCCCCATATCGGACCCACTATCGATACATCGTAGCTCAGTCTACCCCCCACGGTCTGTCCCTTAAGTACAAGGATTTCCCTAGGCCACAAAGTACTCCATACCTGGGGGATTTAGACAAGTAAAGAGTCTACGAGTATCTAGAGATCACAAAGAATCTAAATAATGGGTCTAATCCCACAGATGATTAACCAACCTAGACAAATGGTTATAATTCTCTCGACCCCCATGTGTTTCCACAACACAAACAAATATGCAAGCAAACAATTAGGGACACGCCAGCTCACCTACATGGCCAGTACCCTCCGCGCCAATTTTACAACCAGAGGAAACCTTGACTCATTGCTGCGCCACCAGTCTTTTGCCGACCAGCGTTTCTGTAGACCTTTTGGTTGCCAAGTGTACTCAAACCACTTTGTGATGGCTGTTTCGATCTCGTCGGGGAATGTCGGCAGATTGGGATCACGCTTCCTGGATAAACTTCTTCTTGTTGGGCGCAACTCCCCCCTGTCCCTTGGGTCAGTGGCCTTGTCCAACCAACTCACATGTTTGGGACTGACATCGGGCGCTTTGTCACCATCAGAAAGTAGAGCCGCAGTGTCTAGAATTGCAGTGGGGCCATTCACATGGGCGTTCAACTACAAATCCAACACATGCATGCATTTGGACATGACAACAAGACAATTTCTATACCGGCCTTAAGGTCGGTACCCTGAACTGCTTGAACTGCAAATCAACAAAATACTTGTATTTCGACATATAACCAAACAAATTTTTGTCCCGGCCTGGTGGCCAGTACCCCAAAGTGCCACTTGTACACTATCACGTTTTCATCATCACAATAGGCATACTCCATTACTACAAACATGTTGCATTACATGTGCCACTCACCAATTTGGAAACTTCCAATATGAGCATGTTAATGAAACTTTTGAACGACGGGTAATCTTTTGTGACCATAGGCCAATCACTTTTATTATCCCATATTCTTCGCATCCACTGTAGATGGCACCTCCTACTATCTATTGCTGCTGCAAGACCCCACGAGTACACCAGTATTGGATTGTCTATTAGGCTGAGCAATTTTGTCTTGAAAGCTGTCGCGAAGACGTAGCCCGCATTGTTGCTCACCATACTATCGTCCACTGTACCCACCTTATCGTATATCAACTTCAACAGGAAGTATAAAATATCTAAAATAGTCACATATTGATTGCCTTCAAGGTGCTCGGAGACTCCCTGATGGGTTCAAAAACATCCCGCAACTGCCGCAACCCCATCCACACATGGCACTCAAATATATAGTTGGCGTCTTTCTCTTCCTCCTCTTCCTCTTGTTCTCCTCGGAGAGACTCGGAGAGAGGCTCGGGTATCTGAGCTCTCCGATTTTGTGTTCCTAGGGATGGATAGCAACGGGCATTCCCTTTTGTGGGGGCCTAGAGACACGGAAATTAATTATGTGGGTAGACTTATGGAGGGAGTTTTGGGCGATGGAAACCTCCTTGTGCTAAATAACTCAGATTTGCCGGCCACTTTTCATAGTGACCATGGCAATACATCATGGATAGATATTTCGGCTGCTTCTCCTGCATTAGTTTACCATGTAGCAGAGTGGGGGGTACATCCTGAGATAGAGGTCGGGTCAGATCATCGGTTGATTATAGTGACGATAGATTAGGAGGTGGAGCGGGCAGCCATGCGGGAGCTTAGGAACTGGCACAAAACTAATTGGCACCTGTTCAACAGGGAGCTGTTTTGCTCCCTGGACCCGACGCAGTGCCAGGGGGATTTATTAGACGCGTTAACAGTGGACACGGCCGTCGAGCACCTCACAATGGCCATCCAGCGAGTGATTGAGCGCACAGTTCCAAGGCGCCACGTCTGCACATATTCCCGCCCCTGGTGGATGCCAGCACTTACGGACCTCCATCGCAGGATGACCGCGACTTGGTGCAGGTGGATTAGTACGGGTAGGGTAGTTGACAGGGAGGAGTTTCTTTTCACTTGTAGACTCTTTCGTAGGACCTTAGAGCGGGTAAAGCTGACCTCATGGCGGCGCCTATGCGATGGGATGACCACTGTGGACTTTTGGGCCTTGTACCGCCAACTGCGGCAGGAGGGAACAGTGGGAGTGGTGGAGAACCTCACGCAGGGGGACAGTATTTTGACCTCTGATGCTGAGAAGGCCACGGCCTTGGCGGCTGTGTTCTTCCCGCCTCTCCCTGAGAGTGGGGGGGGGAGACGGCGCACCCAGCAGAGGACCATAGAGCATACGTGGAGCATGCACAGGCCACCGGGCCAGGGTGAGTGGCGTGGTTTTCGGTGTGATCGCGGGCGATGCGCCCGCCGAGGCGCCCGATGGGGCCGCGGGGCCCCCTCCGCCGGATGGCCGGCGGGCCTTGCGGGGCGCTCATGTCTTCGGATGCACAGTGTGGGCCCAGGCCTGTGGATTGGCTGGGCGCGGGGCGGCCGTATGCGCAGTGGGTGCGCGCGGCACCTTGTGGCCTACGGGTGCAGCCGCTGGGAGGCGAGAGTGGGCACAAAGGAATTACAGGCTGACATGCGGGGTCGGTCACATGACCCCCGCATGCAGTGGTACACAATTGATAGAACAGCATATCGAATGTACCATATCGATAGTATCTCATCCCCGGGTACGGTAGGGGCCCAACATTAAGTACTGGAACTTCTATAAGCCATAACTCCACTACCGCTAACCCGTTTGGGATGATTCAAAGATCTATGGAAAGGTAACAGCCTCCTCTGTCCTATCTAGATATAATCTCAAGTCAATTATCACTTCCCAATGAATAATTGGAGTAAACCGGCTACCCTCTAGTAGTTTACACAATATTACTCCCCCCTGGGGGTAGTTTTGCCCTCGAAACGTCTAAGCGAAACCCAATGGCCTAGTTGTCCTCAACGGGCCGGTCCCTCTTGATCATTTTCTTGAGTTCTTCTGGGTAAGTGAAATTCTCCTCTGGAGTCTAGGTAGCGTCATCCAACGAATAATCTTTCCAGAGCACTAAGTACTCTTTGTGCCTCCTGGAACTGGGTCCTGCCCACCGCCAACGCAGCAATTTCTTGACATCGTACGGCTCATCTTCTGCGGGCTCTATATCCTCAATCTGACCCTCTTGAGTAGGGTGCGTCCACTGGCTGGTTCTGAAAGGATGCAGTAAGCTGATGTGGAATATGTTGTGAATCTTCCACTTCTCAGGGAGGTCGAGTTCGTAGGCCACTGGTCCCACCTGACGAACCACAAAGAAAGGCCCAACGAATCGCCTCTTCAGCTTACGGATAGGTGCATTCTTCAAGTTCAAATGCTCAGTCGATAGTAGCCCCTGATCCCCACTACTCAGCCTCAGTTCCCTTCATTTCTGGTCAGCTTGGGACTTCATCCTGTCTTTGGCCCGATTCAGAAATTTCAGAGCCGTTGAGAAATTCCTTTTGATCCAGTTCACAAACTGATTGACCCCTTCAATCATGGTGGAGTCGTGATCCCGGATAAGGTCTATGGGTGTACATGGATGGAAGCCATAGTTCAGATAAAACGGCGTGTACCCCATGGCCTGTGTCGGACTGTTGTTGATCACAAATTCAACAGTAGACAATAATTTCTCCCAGTTCGACCCCTCCTACCCGGCATGCAAGATACAGCGCAGGACCATCTCGACCACCCTGTTCATCGCCTCAGTTTGACCATCTGTCTGAGGGTGGTATATGCTAGACATCCTCAGAGAGCTTCCCAGAACATTCCATAGTTCTCTCCAGAACTTGGATATAAACCGTAGGTCTCAGTCGCTCACCATAGAACGTGGGATCCCATGAAGTTTCCCTACTGTAGTCCAGTAGACATGGGCAGTGTCAGCAGCATTGATTGTCTGCTTGACAGGTGCAAGGTGCACCATCTTGGTGGCCCTGTCTACGACAGTAAGAATCCCGTCGTTCTCATTCTCTGATTTCGGAAGACCCATGATGAAATCCAAGCTCACGTCTGCCCACTTTTGTTCTGGGAGCTTGAGCGGCTGTAGGAGTCTAGCAGGCACACGGTGGACGGCCTTCTTATGCTGGCACACTGGGCACCCCATCACAAAATCTCTGATATCAAGGGTGTGCTCAGGCCAGTAAAAAGGCTTTTGTATATTCTTCAATGTTTTGTGGTAGCCCAGATGTCCTGAATAAGGGACCTCATGAAGTTCCCTCATTATTTGCTTTTTGATGTCTGGGACATCTGGAACCACCAACCGCCACTGTGATCCCTGGTGCCTGTCGCTGTCCTTCATCTCCAAAAATCCTCTCGTCAGCCGGAAGGATCGACCTCCAATGGTTACCACATTTTCTTGAACAGACTCCAGTTGGGATATAATGTCTGCCCAACGAGTGTCCTATCTTATGCCACTTTTAATCCTCTCCCTCATCTCTCTCGCCAAGGATATGCAAGACCTTGTGACCAAAATTGAAGGTCCCACTTCTTCGTCTTGACCCCCCACTTGGGTCACCTCCGGTCTACTCTTCGCAAAAATTTGATCCAATTTCTTCTGGATCTCATCATCAGACGGCTTTTCACTCAACATCAGCCTTTTAACCAACGACTCTTCTTCCTCACGGACGTTCATCAGTTCTTTGACGTCCTTAATACTCTGTCTAGTGAGGAAGTCAGCAGGGTTCTTCTTCCCTGGTATGTGGACCAGGTCGCAGTCATACCCCTGCAAAACCTGTACCCATTTCCATATTCGCCTGTTGACTGCTGGTTGATTGGGTAGGTTTTTCAGCGAGTCGTGGTCGGTCTGGATGGTGAAATGTCGGTATGCAAGATAATGCCTCCACTTCCCCACTGCCCACACGATTCCCAGCAATTCCCGCTCGTATGCGCCATATCGTGTCTCCGCAGGATTCAGCTTTCTGCTCTCATAGCAAATCGGCTGAAGTCCTGAGCCGAAATCCTGCTGGAGTATTGCGCCGACTGACACCTCTGAAGCATCGGTGGTGACGGTGAATTCCCTCTCAAAGCCGGGTAACTGCAGAACGGGGGCGGTGACCATTGCCTTCTTGAGACCATTAAAGGCCTTCTCCTCCCGGTCACCCCAGATCCAAGGCTTGTTTTTTTTGTAAGGTCCGTAAGGGGTGCAGCAATCTCTGAAAACCACCGGACAAACTTCCGGTAGAAGCTGCAGAGCCCTAAGAAGGACCCGACATCTGTGATGCTTTCTGGCATCGGCCAATCCAAAATCGCCTTGACTTTTGATAGCAATGGTTTGATACCGTCCTTCCCAATATCAAAGCCAAGGTATTTGACTTTAGTTCTAAAGAAGTCGCACTTCGGCAAGCGTCCGAAGAACTTCTCCAACCATAGTCAGTCCAAAACTGCCTTTATGTGCTTGAGGTGCTCTGCCTTAGTACGACTGAATATCAAAATATCGTCCAGGAATACCAACACAAAATTGTCCAGACCATCTCGTAGTAAATGGTTCATAATCCTCTGGAATGTGGCTGGTGCATTGCAGAGGCCGAAGGGCATCACTGTGTACTCAAATGAACCATATCTAGACACGAACGTTGTTTTGTGTATATCTGCCTCCTTCACCCGGATCTGATGGTATCCGGAGGACAAATCAATCTTTGTGAAGTATTGGGCGCCGTGCAGACGGTCCATGAGCTCCTCGATCTTCGGGAGCGGGTACCGATTCTTGGTCGTTATTTTGTTCAGGGCCCTGTAGTCAATGCATAATCTCCACTTGCCGTCCTTCTTTGGAATGAAAAGAACGGGAGCTCCATAAGGGCTCGTGCTGGGCCGAATCCACCCCTGTGCCAAGGGATTGTCAATCTGATACCGTAACTCATCCATCTCAGCCACACTCAGCCTATATGGGCTTTTGTGTGGTGGCGTCACCCCAGGCATCGTTTCAATCTCATGGTCAACCACTCTTTTTGGGGGTGGCCCATACGGCAGCTTATCAGGGAAAACATCCTTGTACTCCTCCAAAATTCCCTTGAGTTCATCCCTGATAGCTACGTTGGCCTCTTGCACTTTCTTTTGAATGACCTCAGCAATCGGTACCTCTGTTTTCACCGGTCCGGTTTCCTTCATCAACCGACGGCGTTCTCCCTCTGTCTGGCCCTTGGCTGCACCAACCTTGGTCTTGGACTTTGCCTTTTTCCTCTTAGGCAGTCCGGCTGTTGGCCTTATTAAACACAGGAGCATGGGCAAGTCACTTTTGTTTGCCCGCTTAGCTGCTTGCCTCACTAACATAAAGTCAATCTTCGGGCGTACAGGTTGGCTGACAACACGTCCAGCCACCTTGACTTGCCTCCTGTGCCCGCCTTCGGATTTTCCCGGAGATTTTTCTCGTTCATTTGGCGAAGATGTTTCTGGTACTCCCCCCTGGGGAGACTCAACCGCCCTCGGTGAGTTACGACCAGCCATTGCCTCATGGTCTGGTGTATGCGCCCACTCCTGTACCGAGATAGTTGGTTCCCAGAATGATGGAGAACTCAACTTGGCGAGCTGATGACCCCAGTCTAAATCAGGCTCGTTCCCAGAATGATGAGGAGAGAAAACGTGCTGGAGACCAGTAAGGCCACGGTAAATAATCTTGCAGGATGCATTTTGTGGTGTCTCAATTCCCTGAACCACTTCGAGTCTGTTCCCATTTCGCAAAACCAGGGAATTGGTCCTCCAATCGACCAGCGGGTTAACCATGTCTAGCTAGTCCCGACCAAGAATAACATCAGTCCCGTCCATCACTGGGACTGCCGTCAGTGACACCTTACTGACCGTGCTGCCGATATATATCAGCACGTCTGGTGCGATTCCTGTGGAGACTATTGTCTCTCCATTTGCCAACTCTAGGGATGAATACGCACCAACGAATGACAGTGGTGGTCTGGTTTTGATCTGGTCACTCACAAATGATCGAGTGGCCCCAAAATCCACCAAAGCTGACACACGTGTGTCATTAATCACTGCTGCGGGGATCCGAGGAGCAAGTGATCCGATGCTTCTTGGCTGAGTGCGACCTCCCCTCGGCAATGACTGCGGTGGTACTCGTAGTCGGGCATTTGGGACTCTCATATACCATGTGCGGCGGTCGATCGCCTTCATTAGGCACCCCAGCTTGCCTGGGGAAGCCAAAGGTAGCCCTACGTCTTGCGCCAGCATCTCACGTCGACATCAGCATCTCTCTCTCTCCACCTGGCGCCGCGCCTCGACCAGTTGGCTTTTGCGCGCTGGCGGGTATGTGCATTGTGATCCCGTCTTTAAGCCGGACGAGCTGCCGGTACTATTACGGCACGGCGGTGGATTGATCGATCTCCTTGCCATTTACTGAGGCACCCCTCTAACATGGGTATGCGAACCTCCTCACGGTCGTCGACCGGCCATCCCTACAGTCTGTCACGGTGGTAATCACAACCACCCTGGGCTTTCCCTGACTCAAGCCCTGTCCATGGTGTCCAGACCCTCCAGCATCTAGTCTCGGGTGGAATTGTGATTTATGTTGTTGAAGGGGACGGGCTAAGACAGTGTGCCCTTTCCCGCATAGTGATCCTAGGAACAAATCTACTGTGGATGCATAGTAACCAGTAGAATTTGGCAGCATTTTCTTCTCATTCGTTTGACATTGAGATTTGCCACTTTTCTTGGCCCTTTTTCCTGCCTTCCTGCCTTTTTGCCTGTCGCCGATTGTCTTGCGCGAGGAGCCTTTTCTTTTATATCCTCTGTTCCCAACGAATAATACTCATAGGCGTCCTCCAATCGAGCGACCAATTTCTCAGCCTCATGCAACGTTTTGAGGTTGGCCTTGGTAGCTTCCAGCCTGAATGGCTGCCTAAGAACAAGGATCCATTGATGCAGGGTCGTTTTCACATCGTATCCCGGCATTCTGTTCATCAAGGACCTCATGCGCCCTATGTACGATAGTGCATCCTCACCACTACGCTGATGTAAATGGAGGAGTTCAAGCCTTGCACGTGTTTCCCTTACGGGACTCTCAAACTGTGCCTGTAGGAGGTTTTTGATGTCCTCCACTGTTTTAGGCTTTTTATTCCCCCGTGAAACAAGCTCTGCATCCCACCAAATCCTCGCATTGCCTGCCAGCTACAAAATGATGTATGACACTGCTTGACGTTTAGAACACTGCACAAAATCGAGGTTATTCTCGATAGTTCCGAGCCAAAAGTTCACGTCCTAGCCTTTATCCCCGGTGAGCAAGGGTGGTTCACGCGGTTTGATCTGTACCATCAAGTTCGAGGCCAAGTGACATGGCAGTGTCAATCTCAATGGCTGTGAAAACCTCCAATGACCGTCTGTCTGATCAGCCATCGTACGCTGAGGCAAAACTGGCAAAGAATGTGAGG
>CAJHUC010000613.1:0-101976 GCA_905146915.1 Ostreobium quekettii | reverse complement strand
TAGGGTCGGAACTCGAAGTGAGGCCCATCGAGGAGGTTGCCAATGGAAAACAAGTAGCTCCAGTACTCCAGCTGGGTTGGGCAAGTCTTCAGCTGGTGTGCTTCCTGGTACTCATTCAGCTTCTGCTACCACAACAGCAGTACAGAATACAAAAGCATTGCTTCTTGCCCATACTTTACCACAAAAACAAAGAAAATGAAGCGGATGCTGCTGTGCGCATCCTCCAGTTGATGGTACCCAGGCACAGCTTCATCACACTTTGGCGAATGCATTAAATAGTGTGAAATTATGTGGCCGAAACTGAAATCTATTGTTGCTCCAGCCATGCATCCGATCACCACAGGTGTGGCTGTTCAAATTGGCAAGTTAAGCCCACAAGTTTGAGTGATGAGTTCATGTGCAGACTGGAGCGCTGGTGGCAGCGCCGACCTCCATGCTGACTGCCAGAGAATGTGAAGTTGACACAGCACCAAAACATAGAGTTTGCACTGCTCTGTTGGAATGGTGCAACAACGAATCACTTGTAAAGCGAAATGGACTGACCCTGAACTGGTGTTGCACCACACCTGGCTGGATGTGCCATCCTGGCGACAGACAGCGATGGATATATTCTTGAGCATCACTATCATCATCGCACCTAGTGTACAGCACAACGACCACATATGTCAGAACTCGACAGCAGGCAGCATAATCCAGGTAAGAACACAAGTGCATTTTCATTGGGAGCACCAGTGCCATGGGAGGGTAGAACGTCGCTCTTGGCTTTTTTGATGCAGCCAGCACAGAAGGCAGAACACAGTCGGAATTCAATCGTGCCACAGGCTGGAATCAGGGCGTGCAGCAATCGCTTGTGTGAATAGGCCACAGGTGTGGCACCTCAGCAGATAAGAAGGCACCTCAGACCAGAAGAAGGGGCACATTCACTAAATGTTGTGTTCAAGGCTGTACCTGTGATATCCATGTCCCCTGCCTGCCAGGATTCTCCGCTTGCATTCATGACATGCCTGGCAGGCAGCACAGCCACCATCACAGTAAATCGCAAAAATGTCCACAACAGCCCACATCAGGGCACATCCTGGCCCATCCATAACCGCCGATTTTTAGTGCTGCAGAATGCAGGATTCTTGTAGAATACATTCACAAGCTATGTCCATTTCAATGCTGTTTTGCGAATAAGGCAAAGGCACTGGTTGTTTAACTCTCCCTTGTGTTCATTGCCCTTCCTCAATTAACAATTTCAGTGAATTGCATCATCGTCATGATGCGTTTAGTCTGATTTTGGTTGGCATGGGTGTCAGTCACTTGAGCAGTAGCTGCACGAAGGATTTTCGCTTTTTAGAGCCGTTCTTAGCTGCTCAACAGAGCTCCTGAACTACAAATTCGACCAAGCTGCTCTTGCCAACTGCGTATGTTGCACATGCTATGTCACAGCTCAGGCACAAACACAAGCTCATTTGAACATTAAATGCATTGCAACATTCTGCTGTGAACACATCATGACGTCCTGCATTCCAACCATCTGTTATGTTGTTCTTCAACGATGAATGCCAGCATAAAAAAATCTGCTGTTGAATCTTTTGTATGGTGAATGGCAAACACCGCTCAAAAAAACTGAAGGCAAAGTACCTTGAACAATATCGCAATGGTAAATCACCAATTCAAACTGTGCAATTTCCGGCACTGAGTTCAGGATGCAAGCTCCCTGCTTGCCACCGGTCTTGCAAAATTTCCGGAATCTCCAGAGCGCCTGACATCGTATTGCAACTGCAAGAGCATCGCTCTGTCAATTGTAGCAAGTCCAACCAGAACACAACATGCACCAGGAGCAGAGGCACGCACTGCCCTTGCCTATGAGGCGCAAGGCCTGCATTGGTCTTGTGCCATTGACGTGACAGTCAACTGAGGCAAGCAATGGAATTCCCAGCACACACACAGTATACTCACAGTGCGATGACATAGGGGAAATTGATCCACCAACCCCAGAATCCACAGCTTTGGGGAGCGACCCTCATCGTTGCATATGTGAGGAGTGACACAGCCACAACATGCAGCACCTCCCAGCCAAAGGGATAGAAAATGAGAAAGAAGCCTGTCAACAGGGAGTACCAGTGGCGACCTGTACCAAACAAACAGCAGCTGGTGTTGGAGGAGCTCACTGCTGAGAGGGTTTAGGCAAGACAAAGTGCTTGGCTGTCTGCCATTTGTGCTGGCAAAGTGGCAGCTACATGTGTACTCCAATGGAACTGACATTGAGCTAGAACAACCTAGTTGCTTGTAGATTGTAGGAAATGTTGTGTGAAATACGCTGCACATGAGCAGCGTTGGCTGTTGAGGGTGAGCATTGTGCAGGACGCCCACTGAGTTCGCATGCTGTTTTATCTGTTGACAAAGAACTTGTTGTGTGCATGGCCATTTTGCCTGTCTACAGAAACAAACCATGGCATGACTCCAATGCTTTACCAAATCGGAAGCTGACGACCAAGCGCCCCAAATTTCTGCACTATGAGACATGCGCTGTGAAATCCAATGCTGAAAGCAGCAGTGAAGTCTTGGAGGGCAGTTGGGCATTTGAGGATACCAAAGCACCCCACGCCATCACCGCACCCATTGCCAGGTTTGCCATTAGCATTTCATTCTTATGCATTGCAGGTACATATCAGCCGCGGGACAGTATCTATGTTGCGGCGCGTGCTCATCATGATCCGCAATCCTCAAGGCAATATCCGAATGCTGGGATTGAGCCTCAGTCACGTCAAAAACTGGGAAATTCCGCTGTTGTTGCTTTGTGGCTATTGGACTTCACAGTGTATGGCTCACAAATTGCCATACACATAGCTGCATAGGAATGTCTTTCACAGCGGTAAAGCCAACCAATGAACTGCCTTCAGCGAAGGCCACGTCGCACTGCATGACCGCGATTCGAGCGCAGTGGCGATGCGGATGCCCAGGACGGCAGCCTGCCTTGCCGACGTCTGCGCCAGGCAAGCAAAAACCTGCCCAATCCGCGCATCCAACCACTCCGCAATCTTTTCGCGCCACCCGGTGCCCACCTCAAGGCTACTGAGGCCCAGGGCCGAACCACAACAACTGCGTCTCTGACGCACTCTCCTCAAACCGTCATCAGCCGTCACCAAAATTCAAGGACTTCCAAAAACGATCGAGAAGGATCGGGGCGCGGGATGGCCGACATCCCCAAACTGCGCCGATCTTCAATACAGCCACACGCGGTTGTCACACGCGGTTGTCATACGCACCCGTGGTCGAGGGCACGCGCCCGAGCGCCCACCCCACAGGTATGGCCGCGAATGCCGCCAGCGCGAAGCGCAGCATGGACACGGACACGGACAGGGCGCCCGAAATGGACCGCTCCCAATCCATCGGCGCCACAGCCGCGGCGCCATCCCAAGGCGCAGAGAGCATGTCGGGCCTGCTCGACGGTGGGCCGCGCGGTGATCCACACAGGTTGGGGCGCAGGGCGCAGGGCTCAGGGTTGGCGACCCGATAGCGCGTGGCGGCTCCGCAGGGGACAGCTTTGCCAGAGAGAGTGGGCGGTGCACTGGCGGCTCCTGTTCAACTCCACCTCTGGATGGCCCCCGAGGTCCAGCCGGACACTTTCTGGGTTTGGAGTGACTGGTGGGACCAGGTTGTTTTTTTGTCCCAGCTGACACCTATGTCCGAATTAGGTCACCGGCTCGAAACGCCAGAAAAGACCCCTAAAAAATTAATTCAAAAAAATTAAATCACCGACTCGAAACGCCAGAAAATACCCCAATTCGGACAATTTGTCCGGCAGAAAAATAGCCGCTCCCTCTTGCCGCCAAACTCCCCGCCAAACCCAAGGGCCAGCTGGACCGGTCCCCATGGCAGCGCCCAAGGTACAAGGTTCAACCTCACCGCCCTTGGATACGTCGGGCAGCACTGACCCCGAGTACAGGGGTGACAGAAACCGGCTTATGGATGGCCCAAACTGTCCCAAAAAAGGCGGAACGGCCCGACCTGGCCGTTGCGCGCCCTCCCAATCGTCGTCCTTCGCAGAAACCCATTAACAGGATAGTTAATTCCATGTCCAGCAAGGTTTGTTTTCCATGCAATCGGTAGCCTGGGAAGTTCGGGAGGGCAGAAATATCCTGTCTGGGCAAACCGATTAGCGGGTGTGTGCCAATTGAGCTCTGCGAGTTTTGTTGTTTCCCCTAAGATTAGGTAGAGGTTGAGCACTGCATTTGATCCGTGTCTAGTAGGGGTTGTGTTCCATGCAATTGGCAGTTTTGACAGTTTTGGGGCATGCAAAGCTGGTTGCTTCGAGCGCTGCTAATGAACAGCCGCCTGCGCTGATGCAACCACTCCCGAAGTCGAGAAGATCGGCCCCCCGCACTTTGTTGAGGCAACCAAATCGGCGCCCGTCCCGAATATGGCCGTTGCACTGTCAGTCAGAAGGCCATCGCCGGCCCATCGTGGCGGCCGCGTCCAGCAAGTTTTGGCCCAGAGCACCCCAATTCGGACAAAATGTGCAAGAAAATTTTGCAAAAGCACTTTCAATTTGGACAATGTCCGGTGAGGCCAGAAAAAAAAAGGTGGGACAGCCCAACGGCGGCCGCCACTAAGACACACTTTCGGCACCGGTACAGCCTTTTCTGCCTCGCAGCTTTCTCTGCACTTTTTCTGGCCTTTCGACATTAGCTCTTGGTGCTTTAGGCCCTCGTCCGTGTGTGCCGACTTGGCACGGCGGCCGGTGGGCCGTCTTGCACCTCTTCCCCAGTTGCGCGCGTGCAACCACATCTTCTTGAACCTTTGTGTCGCCCTGTTCATCCTCTGGGCCGTGAATCTGCGGCCCGAGGACCCGAGGGTTAAGGGCAATCAGAGGCCTTCGCCATAGAGTCGTTGGTCGGATAAGCCCAATGTGCCACCCAAGTTCTGGATGTGCGGTATTGTGGTCCTGTGGGAAGTAGAGGGACAGCAACAGCCGCTGCGCACAACCTGCTCACTCCTTTGGGCGTTGGATTCAATATCTACAATCATTTTAGCTTAGAAAGGGTGACCAGAAGCATGCCAAGGCACTGTGCTCGTTCCCTTATGCATTGCTCATACAATGTTCTGCATATTTCCAAAGCCAATGTGCTTTTGATTCTCCGTCCTAAGGTCGTCACCTGAGAATGTCTTTGGCAAACTGGTGCTGGACAAGTTATAAAGAGTCTTCAGACGTGTGGACCCCGTTATACAGTTTGACGCTAATCTGAACAAACACACTAACAGAGCCCATGAGTGTGTGTGGCACATGAGGTCCTGTCTGCAACTGTAGATACCCAATCCTGCCTTAACACATGCATCGCTACTCTCCACCCAACCCTCCCACTAAGGGCACCACAGAACAAACCTGGTGTTCGACCTCAAGGAATCCAGAAGCGTCCGTACAGAAGCAAATGGCACAGATCCATAAGCCAGAAGTGAGCACTCGTCAGTGTGTCGTTCTAGACAGGCCAGAGCACGTTCCAGTAGGGGAGCCAGCCCAGCAAACTCCTGTCAGTGGACACCCCACAAGGGTGGGCCCCTGGGTCCTGGGCTCCTCGCTGTGGGGGCCCCAGCCCCTGGATCCTTGCTGTGGGACCCTGGGCTCGATGAATGCGGGCCCCACGGCGATGCTTGCAGCCGTTGGCGCATGAATGAGTGACCACCGAGCACACCGCACAGGGTGGGACCTCAAGGAGCCAGCCATTGGTCGCCCCCATCTCTCACCATTCCTGCCCCAGTGCTGGAGACTGCTCCCTCCACCAGAATCTGCAGAATCTCTTCCTCAAAGCTGCCCTGTCAATTCCCAGCGGTCTGCGCCCAAACTGCGGAAGCCAATCTACTGCTTGGCCTGTTGCCATGCAGCTCACCATGGCTGCCTTCCGTCCATTCTTCTTCATCGTCTGTGCCCATCCTCGTGGCCAGCAGGGTCCCCAGCACGGCTCAGGACAAGACCACGTTCCCGCCTCTAGCCCCTGGAGCCTTAGCCCCCCACGCACATGGCCTTCACCTGCTACTGGACTCCACATCATCTCTTATCAGTCTGGAGAACACACCTGCCTAGGAGTGGGTGCCCTGTGTAGGACACAGTGCAACTAATCTGACTCCCAAGTATGCGGCGCTCATCTGCTGCCTGACCTCGTGGAGAACACCCGCTGGTGCTTTGCGAGAAGTCCCATTGCTGCCGCCCCTGCCTGGTACTGCCCCATGGAGGCGACAGCAACCACGTCGCTCAGAACGACTCACGACTCGGCCGGAAGCCGTCCACGGGTTCGGGCACAACATTTCCGCCAACGTGGACCCGCCGATCCGAACAGAGCCTTCGTCAAAGCGATAATTTCCCAGCTGACGACCTGAAATCGAACTTCAAGCATCCACACACGGCCGACACAATCAATCTGGTGTCGACCTTGGTCGAAGCGCGGGCCCTACTCCGACCTCCGGCGGGGTGCGCGTCCCCTGCGGCTGCCCCACGTCCCACGGCTCCCACTCTCCAGGCAAGGCGCACGGAAAGCTGCCCGAGGAATGTGCGCATAAGCCTCGCAGTGTGTTCATCTCCGCACCCCCATGTCAGCTCTGCCAGACCAAGTCCAGGTCGCCGAAGACGCGCCTCGCCATAGACGAGAAGGATGCGGCGTCGGCCTCGCTCGCGCCCGCGCGCACGGAGGCCATCAGCGTCAGGGCACCGCGCCTTTCCTGCACTGCCCTTATGCACACAGGCAGCTCCGGACCCTGGGGCCCGCGCTGCCGGGCCCCGGGGTCCGGGCTCCCGCCCCCGTCGACGACTCGCCTGCGCTTCGCGTCACGGTTTTCGCCTTCGGTGTCGTGGGCCGCCTCCGGAAGGCTGACCAGGAGCGTGTGCGGCGCGCCCGGGCTCCTCGCCGAGAGGCAGCCGTGGGCGCTCGTGACGCTCTCGAGACAGGCCAGGAGGTCCTCCACCGACTTGGAACCGCACTGCGCACGAGAAAAAGCCGAGGGCCATGGGAACTGTCGGGAGAAAAATGGCGATTTCTGCGGCGCATTTTGAAGTTGAGTTTCGATTTTTTTGCAGCGTGGCGTTCGGAACTGGTGACGATGAGACACCAGAACCCTTGCACCGCCCAACACAGTTCTGTGTTACAAAAGCACGGAACAATTACGGCGATCGCTTCGACTCTTGATTTGCAATGATCAAATCGTAGGATCCGCGTGGAGGGGATGGGAGCGGATGGATGTACGAGGAGGCTTTACAAGCGCAGTGTGGATTGCGGATGCCGTGGATGCAGCTGTTGCCACCGGGTGCAAAGCCACAATCTGCATTCCACGCCGGAAGGGAGCTGGGAAGCGCTCCAATTCACAAGGCGCCAATTCTTTGATTTTGTTTCAGCTTGTCTGAATTGCTTGGTCTTTCACAGAATTCGACTACCTCACCGCGCCTCTACCTATCCATGCACTCAAGCATTGATTACTTGGGCAGATGTGCCAGCAGAGAGACCGTGGCAAAGGTTCAAAGATCGAGTGCCAAAATTCCTTTCACTTGCACAATTCCTTGATGTGTGCATTCCCTGTTGCACTTGGTGACACTTCGACCGTCACTGGCAAGATCAGGTGGATTCCCATTCATGACATTACTGTTTTGCATGTGTCATGTAATCATCGCAGCATCCCACCTCCACCTCCTTGAATAACTGTCTTTCCACTGTGGACGGGGCGCCCTTGGATCGAGCAGGAGCCGGAAGAGGCAACGAATTTGTGTCCGGTGAAGCTGCAAACGACCAGGCAATCGCCCATCGAGAGGTCTTCCCCTGTGGACCGAGCCAACTCCAGTGTTCAGCGATGGTACCGTGCTCCAAATTGCGCATCTGTTAGTATTGCGCCATTATGACAAAATGCTGGCCTTGCACCATCAGGCAGGTAGTGAAGGAGCGCCCGCATTTGTTTTCATAGCTTTTGTAGACATCTCTATCTCAGGACACACAGTTGGAAATAATATACAGTAGGGGTCCCTATATAGCGCCCCCCCAATAGCGCCCCCGGCCCCCAATAGCGCCCCCTTTTTTGGCATGTCACCATTTATGTAGTACTTTATGCAGCTTTGTTGCGCAGTGGGACCTCAAACTAGTACAGGGGTCTGGTTTGGCGACCCCTATTTAGCGACCTGTCTAAGTTTAGCGGCTCCCTTTACGGCTCGTCACCGTTCCCGTAGTGCTTTGTTTCACTGCGACAGGCCCCAGCGCCCGCGACTTCGGCGCTGCGACAGTCGCTAGCCCCAAAAGCCGGTATGGACCCAGTAGGCTGGGGGTAGCGTACCCCCCACACTGACGGTCAAGGTACCCCGTACACCGGCAGTTAGGGTACCCCCTGCAGGCGGCCAGAGTACACCCTATAATGGCAGCCAGGGTACCCCCTACACCGGCGGCTATGATACCCCTTACACCGGCGGACATGATACCCCCTACACTGGCAGTTTAGGTTACTCCCTACACTGGCAGCCAGGGTACCCTTTACACCGGTTGCTCAGGGTATCCAATTGACACAATAGCGCCCCCGGCCCCCAATAGCGCCCCCCTTTTGGCCATGTCACCGGGGGGGGGGGCGCTATGTAGGGACTCCTACTGTAGCAGAACTGTAAGATGCAAAATTGAAACATGGCTTACACAAACAAGGCTCCAAACAAGGCTTTTACGTCAGCAACATAAGACTTTCAGCATTTTGATGCACTATTCAAATGAATGAACTGCATTCACACGAAATGGTCAATTCTTGAAAGTACTGTAAGATGCTAGCAGCAGTATTGTCACGTCGTCCAAAATCGTCGTCTGATTGCAAACATGAGTTCTAAGCAATTGCATCACAGAGTGCAGATGCGACACATTGGCAGCAAAAGTCTGATCCACTTTCAAGACAGACGCGTTGCGGTCCTGGAGGAATGGGAGGAGCCACACTGTGGACTGCATAGTGCTGAAAGCAACCGCATGATGATCAGACCCATCGGACAAGGACATCAGGCACAATTCATAGGGTAGCGCGCGATGCGCGCACATAGATAATAATACATCCACTCAGCGCGACAGCACAATTCTCTGCAGATTTGTGCATTCAATGAGCCCCATGCTCACCAAAATTCACTGAGTCTCAAATTTCAAGTTCTTGTGTGGATACTTGCCACCACCGCAATGCCATCGCTCAAGATGTCAGCGTACCCCACATTATATTGATCAGAGGAATGCCCAGTCAGGAATCACGCACCTGGAAGAACTCGGTAGTGCGAACTGCTTTCACACCTGCACTCAATAACCTGTGTCTCACAGCTTTGAGGGTTGATTTCTTGCCCACCATGGAAGTGTACCTGAGGACAGTGACCAAGACCCCATTGACGACAATGTCCACAAATCGGGCAGGCGGTACAATTCGCAGATTGAAGTCCATGCCATACAATGTCAAGACTGCACGAGCCACTTCGGCTAAACACGGTTTGAACAACTGATATGTGTTTCATAATATCCAAACATGAAAGAAATTGTGATTATTGGGATGTTGATTGCGCATGAAACTAGATCGAACAATACCCCATGCCACAAGCAAGGGCCTGGGAAAAAGCACAAATGGCTCAGCACTGCAACAACCCAAGCGCCAGTTTCATTTGACGTGCACTCCTCAATCTGTAGAGATATAGATTTTGAGAGCGATTCAGCCAAGGGCACAAAGCGTTGGGCGATGCCTCATCACCCACTGTCCATCCATGCTGTGTTAAACAGAAGTGGGCTCCGAGCACTCACACATGCTGCTCAAAAGACTGGCGGCTGCACAAGTTCGTTAGGCACACAAAACACATAGCAATCCTAGCCATCCTCATATTGCAGGAGCACCAAATTCTTGTCTTCAATCTGGAAATCAAGCGGCATCAGGCGATGTAACCCAGGAGGATGCCTGGAATCCCAATGCCTGCAAATTTGGGATGGAGCCAAAAGAAATAAAGCAATCCAGAACATGCACCAATTGCGAAATTCATGCCCCTTCTCCAAATTCACCAGTGGATTGCTTGCTTCAGCTCCATACTATCTTCGACCATCTGCATGACGAAGGCCATCTCCCCACCAGGGTACACCATCTCCTCAGGTGTACCACCAAAGGCAGTGTTGGGATTCAGGTTTGACTGCTCTATGCTGTCAAAGAATGGGGGATTACACATGCTGAAATGGAAATTTTCGCCCATCTGCACAGCAGGCGCCAGGATCTTGCCCTGCAAAGCAGAAGCAAATAAAAACCCGGAAGAAGGGTAAGTGCACGCGCAAGCACACAGCTGAAAGAGCCATGTCTTTCTTGGCACACAAAGGGCAATGCCGGTTGTGGGAGTTATCAAAACACAAGCAATAGCACATGAAACAAGCAAAGTTGACACAAACCGGTGATCTGGATAACTGCTTATTGCATTCTCATCTTCCCCCAGGCATAGGCAACAGCTACAAATGTCACCAGTAGTCATGTGCTTGGTTAATGGTGGCAATGTTAAAGCCCGAAAACAATGCTACGGCTATGTACAGCCTCTTTGGAGCAAAAGCTATGTACAGGTCAAAACTGCTTAGATGTTAGCAGGTCCCCAAATGACAAGAAGGCTTTTTTTTCGATGAAAATACATAGGTTTCACAAGTACAGCATTCTTAGGAGTGCTAGCAGTAATATAACACAATACAACCAGCCACCGTTTTTACTCCTTGCCACTTGCACAAACGCACACTGCTGGCAGTCTTGACTTTTTAGTGCTCTGGTCATAGTACTAGCCACAAGGAAACCGCAATAACTTGTCCAGGTTGAGCTGCCAAGATGCCAACACTCACACCAATGTATGTAACAAGGGAGATCCAGAAAGACATCATGACACTAAAATATTGATTGAATGTAAGTCAACTGAACACAAATGACGTGGATGACATGACCCTAGACTTGAACACTTGACAGGGACATACCTCTGCAGGAACTTTCCTCACACAGAGAAGTTTGCTGATTTGTGGATTGGCGTCCAAATTTTTCCGCGCCCATGTGATGGCAACGTCAGTGGTGTCCACCCCAACAAAATGCCATCCCAGCAGAGAGGCGCCAAGCAAGGGGTAGATGAGGTTTGCTCCACACCCCACATCCAGCCCCATCACTGGCCCTTAGCAATCAAGCAAGTAGATGCAGCTGACTCACAAACCCAAGCACCAGGTCACCAAGCAGCAATAACCCCCATCTTGAGTGTTGTTGGATGAAGCTGATACTTTTCGCGTGGGTCAATTACATTAACTGCAAAATCTTGAGACAATGCTGCACATCACAATTTGCTGCTCTGATGCATCAGAAAACGTCCCTCTGCAGTGTCACTGGTGTGCTCGACCATGACCTTCAGCAAGAAGTCCAAGTGTTCACAGCATTTGGTCACCCAAGCTGTGTATCAGTGTTCTTATTCAGTTTCAGGTGCAGTGTCCCTCAGGTATGATCACCAAGTTCTCCATAGATTCGCAGCCTGAAGGCCGTCTCTACTGTTTCATGCGCATCATTCATTTCAGCACATCTCTCCCAAAAGGTACCTAGCGCCCCTCCAGGAGATGGCCAGCGCAATCACAACCGCAAAACTTCCTCCAGAACATACCTGGTGGGGAGGACAACGCCAGCAGGTCCTCCAACCAGTGGATGTAGTTCACACGACTGGTCAGTGGTGGCACAAGCTGGCCGATGGGAATATCCCAATTTATGCCAAAATCGTGCAATAGCAGCGTGCGAGTTAATTCGAGAGTGGCCTGGGGACACTTGAAGTCGATTGTTGGTGCTCCATCTATTGGCCAAAGGGGAACAACACAGAGAGTCTCGGCAACAAATGGAATGGATGGATGCCCCTTCACAAACATTTACTCGGATGTGGAATCAAACATCACTAATGAGCTCACACAGAGGGTTGTGCACATCATGACAGCTCTGTTGCCTTCTCACCAGAGTAAGCGTTCCAATTGACGTCTCTTTACAAACAAAACAGAATGCTGTGTTGGCCCAGCCAGGCATCATCAGTTGAAAAAACGTTACAAGTTGCAACATATGCTGACAGTCTACACGGGCCTAATACAGAGTGCACAAGCCTGCAACAGCAAAGAAATTGAACGGAGCAGAAGACAGTCCAGCTGGCATTGTACAAATGGAGGCCAGTGTGAATGGAGAATGCAGGTGAGGTGGCATCAATCAGATGAAACACACTTTGGGAAGCTGAGGACAGGACCAGAAGGGCGCCTTGCAGTTGTGACGTCACTCACTTCTGAGCATTGGCCACAGGCTGTCCGGCAATATGGCATTTAATTTGTCAAAACTGATATGTCTCTGCCCTCGCACCTGCAACACGATGTTGCCAACAAGTCCTTCCACAGAATGTCCAAATACGATCTCCATAAATAGCATCTCAATAACACTATCCAAACTTGAAGACATAATTGTGGGCCAGTACCCTACCCTTTGGGCAGTGCACAAATCTTTTCAGGTTGGGGTACATCTGTGAAAGTCGTCCGAAATCTGGCTCCTCATGTGCATACTTGCTCCTTGGGTGTATTTTGTAGTTGTTTGGGCGTCTGTTTCGGTTGGCTTCTTTCTCGTATTCTTGCGGTCCTTCCACACAATTCACAAATGAGAACAACGTCACACCCATCATCAAGATATGGCCCTTCACTGCTATTGGGGTACCCCCACGATTTCACAAAAGACGGTAAAAGGCCTGTGAGTCAAGCAATGTCCCTGTTCACTTCCTTGTTGCCAATCAACAAACCTGCACAAGCCCCGATTACTCATCCATCGACTCTACACCTTCATGACGTTCACACTTGTGCACAGCACTATTGAATTCTTTTAAATGTCAAGTTGGCAATTCCTGTCATGCAAACTGGTCGTCAGGGACCCAACCTGTGACATGTACAGGGCTCCTCAAAAGCGGCACACAATTCACCGCTTGATGAGACATTATGACACACCAATGTGAACACATCCCAGCATCGCTGTGTAAACTCTGCTTCACAACTGTCATGGCTCGCAGCACGAATGACCCCAGACAAACACACCAACAGTGGTCTCTGACGATTCCTTGGGATCTGGATACATGCTCCCAGAGGTATGTTCTGTGTGGGGCTCTGGCTGTGCCATGCGCCCATTGTGCTCGCCAGTTATCCCTTGCCTCTTGTCGCTTTCATCAGTGGTTGCGCCCGATGTCCCTTTCATATCTTCCAGCACACCTTTGGTGTCAAGCACAGCTGCCTCCAATTCACACTTGAGCTGTTCACAGCCGGAAATGAACACTTATGATAGGCATCTATGGCCTAGCTCTGTCAGCCTCATTCCCTATCATGCATGAACTTGCCAGGCTGAGCTCCCGGATTCTTGTTCAGGCAGGGGCTGGAATCTGGGCCCAATCAACCCTTTTGATGACCCCATCTTGTCAAAAACGACAGCGGGGAGGCGGAACTACTGGCCTCCACTGCGGTGTATAATATGTGCTGAATGCATCACCCCTCTTTCCAATACCTAACATCACCAACGGCCGATCGACGCTATGTTCCCCTGTGATGGTGCCTCTACCTGCAGCAGCTCCAGGTTATTTGGCTGCGCTTCCAGCAGTTTTTGCACCTCCGCAAGCTGCTCCGCGCACAGAGCAGCGGCCTCCTCGACTTCATTTTCCTGGCCAGCAGTCCACCCCGGTGAACATCCCGTCCCAGCAAGCATACTGCCGTGCCGACTGGGGTCGGCCGACCGGCGGGTGTCCGAGCCACAATCAACCACCTTCGATGCTCGATTCGTCGCGTGGTCGTGAGAGGTGGCTGCAGCGGGCGGCTTTGCTGCATTTGCTGCGCGGTTGCCGCGACGGCATTTGAACTTCAACACAATCACTGTACAGTTAACCTCAGTACACACAGCGGGCGAGCGCGCTCACCATCTGCTTCGGCTTGGAGTTGCCAAAACCCAAGAATCCTGTTGGGCGGGAAGCAGAACTGGGATCGGTGTTGGCCTCATTCCTGGTATCATCCCCAGCGATTGCGTCATTGCGTCTCATTATTGTGTCCAATCAGAGGTCCTGGGAAGCTGTGGGGAAGCTCTTATCGCGAGGGGCATAAGGCAGCGACGGAGCCTGATATGCTTTTGGCGGGTGCGCTCGTTGTCACCTTCAAAGGCGCGTCGACATTCCCTGTTTCAAACAGCGGCATCAGAAGTTGGGCCAGGCCGCCATGGACGCCAATTGAATGGCGAGTGGCACCTCGCGCTTCGAAATCGCGCGGGTCGAGGATGTTTTGGGAACCACGGCTCCCAGTGGTTGACGAATTTGTGGAGACATTGGATGTGTTCACTCAACGACATGCCTGCATGGACTCCCAATTGCATGGTGGTGTGCCACGTTGACTCGTGACTCAGCGTGTTTGCGTGCTGTGGACTTTATGCTCATTAGTCACTGACTGATGAAAGGGCAATGACTCTTGCTGCAACATCTCTTTCTCTCACTGGTCTTCACAAGTACACTGTGTGGCATTACAGCGTGTCTGTGCATGGAATTCAACACGCTGACTTGGAGAGCAAATTGAAACATTAGGTGACATTGCTCTTCCCCTTCTACGAGTCCATGAGCATTGGCCGCAGGTGCCGCACCGTGCTGCCACGGTCAGGAGTGGCGGGGCCTTGAGCATCGCATCGGGCATCCGTTTCTGGAGAGCGCAGCAGCGGCACAAGCGTACAGCTCAATGCCGCACAGCAAAGTTGGCAAGCGACACTTTCGGGCCTTGCTGCGTATGAGGCTGAAGGCTGTGGCATTTAGTGAAGAAGCGGATTGGTGGGGTGCTCTCATTGTGCAGATACCACCTCGTTGAGATCGCGTATGAGATGGAGGCGCCGACTCGTTGAGATGAGCATCAGTTCGACGCCGTCTGACTCAATGCTTGAACCTTCTCTTGTGCAGCTTCCACGCGTTCAAAGCACGGCAAATGCACTCCGTGCGCGTGCCCTGCACGAGTGCGAGGCTCCGTGGAAGCCACAACATTACTCACGGTCGACTGATCCACACACCTCGAGAAACAATCACCCATATGCAGCTGCTTTCGAAAATCAACACGATTTAGCATTCAACTGACACGGTACAACACTGCCATCCCCCCACTGCCACAACATCTGGCAGTTAGTTTAACGCAATGTTCACACTTCCGTAGTCACACAATCCTCCCACCAATTCCCTCATGCGATTGCACTCGCATTAGCCCATTCCTGGCAGGCGGAAAGCCATGATCACGCCTCCTAATGGGGAATACAAATACTCAACACGACAAAAAAAGGCTCCATTATCTTCCTACTGGACCAAAAGAATGAAATTGGCTCTTTCCGCTCTTTGATACAAATACGGTCCCACACCGGACCATTGATCTTTGACCTACCAATGCGCCCATCTGGCAGGCCCTAGAATCCCAATCCCGGAAAACGAAAAATGCCATGAATTCATCGCAATGAACGGCTCTCGCCGCCGCGACTCTCGATCCAAACACAGAAACGCTAAAGCACAAGTGTATGTATCCTCGCATACTCAATCCAAACAATTGCCCTTCGCTACCACGCGCACCAAATCAAGTCAATTTCAAAATCAGGCAGCTGGAACTTCCCCTGTGTCCAAGTAGCGACCTGAGCAACCGCCATCAGGCGAAGGCTGGGCCACCAACCCCGCCTTGGGCAGGCTGAGCGTCTCTCTCTGGCTCGGACGCCGTATTGTTTGCATATTCAGCCCGTGCAGCGGCTATGGCCAGGGGATACTGCTCCTGCAACAAGTGGAGGGTAGCAGCCCTCCAATCCCATTTGGTCGTCTCTTCCCGAGCAGCACGTCCCGCAGATGTCCTGCAGCATTTAATCATGGGTGAGATCAGGTGAACTCCATTCGACAATTGTACATCCAAAATTCTGCCCCGATCGGAGGTTGACCCAAGATGCTGAAAAGATGCGACGCAACATGCAGTACAGCGATGTGCAAAAGGCTACACGAATCCATGTGGAATAACGTCAAAAACTGGTGCAGCACTGCAATTGCACCTACAGACGATGTTGGGAGTGATCAATAAAGCGTTTGAGCCCTAATTTACATGAAGGTAGCAAAGAAGACGCAGCATATTGGCATGTTGTATAGAGGAAAGCTGTTCCTAGGATCAGTGACACCAAAATGCGTGGTCGCACTAAACTGACAGCATTATGCTCGTCCAAACCACGACGATGTCAACCTACCTGAGCTCTTCATCGGCAAGGAGGCGTTGCACGAGATTCACAGCACCATCCAGGTCTCCAGGTTCGTACAGGTACCCCCCAACCCCTGGACCATGGGCACAATAGCTTGTAAGAATCTGTACCGTGTTATCCAGAGGTGCTGCTGGCAAAATCATTGTCAAACATTCACGTGCGCCGCTTGCTTTCACATGTGGAACTCAACAATCTCCATCAGTTCAGCATATTCCCACAACAGCCTGAACTGAAACTTGAAAACTGTAACTGTGCTGTAACTTGATTGTGTAACTTCCTTGCAAACCACACTGTCAGAGCATGAATCCACAAATGGGCATTTCCCAGCATCAGGGGCTGGAGTCACAAGGACCAAAACAAATTCACAAGGTGCATTACGTAGGCAGCCAAGAACACGGAAAACAACGTGAACACTTTATAGCACAAGTGGAAAATACTGCAACTATTCTTTTCCATAAAGATGTGTTCTCTTGTTTTGACCGATTCACGGAAGATACAGAACAGACCCCGCAGAAATGACCCACTTGTGGGCATGAGTGTCCACACCTTCACTGTGAATGATGTCTGGAATGCCTCCAGCCCTCACGGCCACGACAGGAACCTGGGACGCCATCGCCTCAAGGACAACAAATCCTAAGGTCTCACTCTCAGAGGGCATCACAAAAACGTCCCCGCTTGCGTAAGCTGCCGACAACTCATCACCCTGGAACGTCACCAGGACAACAGCTGCCAGCCTGAGTGTGGGAAGCACAGATGCCTTTCAACATACAACACCCAGAGCAAAAAGCAAATAGGGGAGTAAAATGGCGCCAAGGTCTGGACTGTGAGCAGAGCTGGACGATGGTTCAAAATGGATATTATCTTGGACTTGCAAACTTTGTATTTTTGAATGCGAAGGTTGACATCTGCAATTTGCGGCTACCCACAGTGGATGAAAACACTGCCCTTCATCTAATGCAGGGTGCCTCAGTACGACCTAGCCCAGGGCTATCGTTCATGCATTATGTCCTAAAACCCCCCCCATGATGCACTGCATCACGTCAGCATCCCATAAGTGCTGATCAATGTGTCATTGTCATCCACCTCAACATGCATCTCCATGCTGAACAACATCTGTGGCACACATTAGCTGCATAATATCTGCCTTTCAGTTGTCTTACAAATGCATACACAGCCAGCAGCCAGCACCAACACTCAGATGTGCCAACGGGAACACAAGAGGGTGAAAAGATGAACATGAGAGTGACATCCCTCAGAACGATCGGCCAAACTTGGTGAAATCAGCTTTGGGGCCACGGGGCTGACGCACATGAAGCATTCCAAGGAAGACTGTAGGAGTGCCTCTGAAGTGAACCTCCAGTTCCTGACGGGCCGGGCCATCGCCAACAAAAGCCAAGCGGGTCCCTGGCAATTTGTCAAGCATCCCCTGCAGCAGACCATCACAACTTCCCTGAACATGGCAACTCCGTTTCACTGGCACAATTGAGTGGGCTAAGCCCTGATGCAACACCCGAACACAATCGTCCGCAATGACCATATTGTACTTTGGAACTGCAGCAGTGGATACAAAGTCACTGCACACAGATGCTTCTCTTCAGCAACAGTGTGGAGAATGCTTATCACACAAGAGACAATGCAGCAAGGCGATCCACCAGGTAGTCAACTGGCCCATACCAGACTGCAGGCTCACCAGGCAGTATGTCAGCACCAGATTACTGTACAAGCATGCTACAACAGGCTCAAGGCACAGGGAAAGGTGGCACTCACCTTGAGGAACTTCAGATTCTTCTCCACTCCCAATCTGCCCACATGCACAATTACTGAAGCCTCAGGGTTGCCATCTGTCAACCTTTCCCTCATCTCTTGGTTCTTGAAACGTGGGTGGAATGCATCTGCATCAATTCCCTTGCGCCACACCTGCCCGCCACACCCCAGAACAGTGTGAGTTGTCTGTGATATGTTTGGCAATAGTTGGCTTTCAGCTTGTCCAATCAGAACTGACAAGGGCCTAACGCAACACGTTTGGATACGTGTCCACAACAATTGGACCAGATGAACACTGGGCCGTGAGTTCTATCTTTAGTCAGGAGTACTCACCACTGCAATCTTGTCCTTGTGTATAGAGCATGCACACCAACAATTCACCAACCCAGCGTGTGCCAGACAGAAAGAAGAAGTCGCCAGGATTCAGCATTCACCACCTTTGATATCATAAATCTGCTGCACATGCATTCGCTGTAACACATCCGTGCATTGCCTTTCATGCCATGTCCACCCCAAAGGCACCACCAACACTCTTCTGCCTTCCCCTTGGCTCAAAATTAAAACCTTTGATTGTTTCATGATCTGCTGGTATTCAATGTATTGGCCACAAATGTGCACATAACCTCATGAATGTGCCAGGCATTGTTCAATGGTTCAAGGGTACATCCAGTAAGGGTATATGAGCACAACTGTGATCAGTGCTTGCCTGCAAGCAGACAATCATATGAACAGAGCTTGGGTTTGATTCAGAACGTAAGCAGAAGATTTGTGGTGCCTTGTGCACAGTCAATACTTGAAACAAAGCCCCCTACACAATTCACACTGGTTGATGCTCATCGACCATTGATGCTGGCAAAAAGGGCTGGCCTACAACGAACCTTGAGAGACTCGTCAGGCGCAGTGTCCTCTCCAAGGAACTCGTTCCTCAGCATGTGGCTGGTGACGAGTGTAAGGTGGGCAGTGTGGTGCAACATCCGGAAGAATGTCCACATTGCTGGGATCTATGGACACAAAACTCCTGTCACCTTCTGACTTGTTCTCACATACTAAATCCTGATTGCTGACAATTAGGAATGTCAGCAACGGCAAGGTCAAGATGTGTGAGCGAAGTGCAAGAATAGCGGCTGCAACTTTGCTGTTTAGACATCCAGCAGCACAAGTGTCTGAAGGGACTGATCCTGTGTATTGATCTCATCCTCATCGGTCTGAATGTGCATCCACGCAAAACCACTGATTAGAGCTCAGTGCCCAAGCCTGCCCACCTCACAGAGGGGTATGGCAAGGCACAGTCGGTCTGCAACCACTCACCACGAAACTCAAGTTGTACCTTGGAAGGTATTTCGGAATGTGTGTGTGATAGGCCAGCACCAAAGGCAACCGCAAGATTTTGGCATACAGCCATGCCGCGAATACAATGAAGCCTGGCGTTGAGCAGTGGACAATGTCAGGCTTGAAATCCCTGGCATGGAGCAACCAGGAGGCAAACAATCAGTGACCCACAGTGTGAACACAGGCACTAGCAGCGGAAAGACCAAGGCAAACAGCTCAAATTGCAGTAAATATGCACTCATGCACAAGCATAGCAATGTCCTGATGGTGCACAAGGCAGCAAGCACAACGTCCTGGTGCTAAGGGCAACATAGAGGAGGCACTTCGGACAACAACATTGGATGAAAGGCTGCAGATGCTGCCCACCTCACAGCTGAAAATATCCTTGGAGACAGCCCCAAGGTAAGTGGAAGCTGCCAGTACCATGGGCAGCCAACGCTGAAGCTGCTGACCACCTTGGCACCATAGTACTCATACGGCGGGTCCCTGAAGGCAGAGGTGTCTGTTCCAGGAGCTGAAAAGCCCTTCCCTGCAGGCAAGCCATCACTCAGCATCCTGTCTCCATACAAACTACTGCAGCACATGGCATACATGCTGCGAATCTGCCTGGCAGGTTGGTGGGCCGGCTAGCCCAGGTCAGGTGGAAGAGTCGTACTCCTCGTCTTGGGGCAGGTGCAGTGAAGCGAATTTGAAGCAGTCAGGAGTGAATAAGCAAAGTGGATGCAAGCTAGAATCTACTTGGATGACTTCACCTTTTCTTCTGAAAGTCAATCTTTTTCGATCTTTCCTTTTTGGGAGGTTGGGCGCCTGACATTGCGTCACTTCGCCTTTAAAGTGTTTTGTACTTCAAGCCCCACAAAACAAGGCGCACACTTTGAGCATGACAGCCAATTTCCTTGCATCTCAATGGCTGGTAGTGGTTGTGGTGCAGGGAGGGCAATCACCTGGTCGTTAACTCTCCTGCACGTCAACACGCACCGAAACTGGAAGCAATCCCTGCTGCAAAGCATTATTGCTTGCGCGTACACAAGGAATGCCAGTTTTGCGGCATGGATCGTTGCCAGTGTTGCTGCCTGCTACATGCAGGAGAGTTTAACAAGAGATTCACGGCTGGGATGCTTGCTGCATATTTTCAGCAATAACATGTGGCTTGTTCTCAAGGTGTTGGCTCGTCATCAATCGTTTCAGCAGGAATACAATACTGCAGTCCCTACAGGTTGCCAAATACGTGTTCTGACCCCCAGAAGAGCACAGTTATCAAACTGTGTAGAGCAAGCTTGCACGGCCACCCCACACACATCCCAAATCTTGCTGACCTGGTGTCACCACCAACACCTCACACCCCGCCTCTCTCAGGTATTTGATCATGTTGCAGTACCGATTCTTGTAACCGCACACATACGTGAACGGGGACGGCTCCACGAAGATGGCCACTCTCTTGGGAGGCGCGGCAGGTGCCGGTGGGGCCGTCATGCCGTTTTCTTGAGAGATGGACACGGAAGGCGCAGACGTCGTCTCGAGAGGCCCCAGCCGGGGGGCCACAGGGACCGGCTGGCACCTCTGGAACCCACCTAATCGCAACAGCAGCGCTCAACCTCGAAAATGCGATCACCAGAAGATCGCCGCCGCAGCATTGAGCAACTGGGTTGGGAAATATAACTTGCGGTGTGGAGAAAATTGAGAAACGGGGTGCCTATGGGGAAGAACGAGACCAACATTGTGTTGATGCAATCACAGCACTGGCCTGCCCTTCGACAGGCGGGGTGGCGGTGCTCAGATGTGGTGCACCAAGCATGGCCATCGCGAAAGAAGTTGAGGAAGCCAGGGCTGCGAGGTCGCATCCACGAGCATTGCGGTTTTCATTGTCTGCTGTGTTCGATGGGGCCAGACCACACCAAGCGAGCACCGTACAAAAATTCCCCCAGTAGTCTACATCCCATAGTGAGTACAAGAGCAGACCGGGCCACCTTACAGGGACTGCTGCCAGCAAGGAAATTGCTCCAAGCAGCTCCGACGGCCGTGCCCCCGAAACGCATGGCGCGGCGCCGATGCACAAAGCGGATTCTCACCAAGGGCGCGCTGATTGCGCAGGGCGCTGATCCGCCGGCCTCCCACCGTCCTGGCCGTCGACTTGGCGCCAATCGCTGGGGCATCCCCAGCCTTGCCTCGAGCGAGCCCTGTGCCCAGGCCGTTCGGCGTCATGGCCTTGTAATGCGCGGGAATCCCCATAACGGCTGTGTTAGGGGGATTGGCACCGTGAATTGTGTCAGGGAGCGCAAAGCGGCTCTTGGGCGACGGGCGACGGACGCCGCCTGGAGGCACGGCGAGCGAGGGAAGCGTGGGTCAGAAGGCAAGCATCATGGCCCGGTTGCGAGAAGTGGGAACGGTGGAGGAGAATATTTCTCAAGGATTCCAGACGTTTGGATCCGGGACGGGGACGTCAAATTGGGGCGTTGGGCGGGCATTTGCTCCAAAGCTGTTTCTGTGTTGCGCTGGGTCCGTTGTGTCCCAGGCTGGGGGCGGTTTGTGGTGGTGGTGGCGGAGGGTGCCAGGGAGGCATGGTTCCAGATGCCCGGACACCTGGGCAACCTTTCGATGGCATGCAATCGCTGTTCAGTCCTTTTTGCTGCTGCCCCTGTCTTTTTGCCGGTCGGTGCACTCCTCGGACCGAACCAAACTGCTATCAGAAGTTTGCTTGCAAATCCGGATACAGGTGAAATGTGTAAAATCAGCAATAGAGTCAATCGAGACTGACGCCGCTGGGCTATCTGGCAACCGCTCGAGTTACGTGCATCATGGCTCCAGATTGAGCACTTCAAGCTGTGCCAGGCGGAGAGCGGATCGCTTGGGCGGCCAGAACAAGGTGCCGAGGTATTGTCTTGGGCAAATTTCTGGGTTCTGTTGGTTCTCCAATAGGCGGTTGTGACCATCTAAAAGCAGTAGACGAACTTGAAATTGTCGTCGAGGTATCGATTACCCAGCAACTTTGTGCGTATTACTAAGCTAACCGTAACAGCCTCTTTCGAGCGCATACACGTGCGACATGCATGTGAGGCACATGCATATGACATGCATGTGACCCGCTTCTCAGTTCTCCACCAACAGGTCTGGTCCCCTTGGTCTGCACTCGAAACAAATTGGCCACCTCGCCCCAGAAGCCACGGGCAAGCCACCGCCGTCAAGCGGGCCATCAGTTCACAAATGCTCCATTACCTGTTCCGCCCTCACCCGCCCTTTAAAAAAAGTCTTGCCCAAAAAAGGCTTGCCGAAAAAAAGTACTGGAATGTGCCCTGCACCATTTGGGAAGGTGTGCGGAAGGCCTCCACAAAGTCAAAGGCAGTCCAGCCAGGCCGCCCCCCGAATGGGCTTGCTGCGTGCCGCACGGCGCTGCGCACTGAGCACCAGCAGGACGGGGCGGAGCTCCGTCTACGCGGCAGCGATGGATGCGCATCGGTCCCACAGGCCAAAGGTGGGCCTTCTTTGCGCTCGAGGATTGCGAAATCCAATGCCGCGGCGCAGAGCGGCCATCAGGCAATGGCGCCCTTTCCAGGACTGAATGCTGTGATGCTGTCAAATTGGATCCCATGGAGGCATCGATTTAGGCTGCGCAGTTGTCCGAATCAGCGCACCAAGTGGATACAACTTTGTGCTCGAGCTCTCCGTGGGAATTGTGTGATGTGGCACTGCGACTCCGCCTTTCGAGCCGCTCCAGACGTCATGCACCAGTCGCGCTACACGCCCAATGTGTACAGATGGTGAATATTTAATCAGTCGGCTCTTCGGAGACAGAATCGCTCTGCTCAATTAAACGGGCAAAGGGCTTTTGAGGAACAATTTTGGTCGTTAGCCCATCGTAGCGCGAGATTGCGTCCGCGTGCGGTGTCTAAACCCGAGAAGAGATTCACAACGTTCTTCTTACATCGCCAATCCCTGTGCTTGGCTTCTCCATACTGTTTAGTGGCTTCGCTTCAACTGGTTGGACTTTGGATGAGTCAATTTGCACCCCACGCGAAGACCGTCCTTACTGCCACTCCTCTGAAAATTCAGGTTGGCTGATTGCGATGATCTTGCCGATACATGCCAGGCATATGTGAGATGCATCCCAGGGGAAGAAAATCTGCAAATCATGATAACCCTGGCAGGAAGGGAGCGGAACATGAACAGGTGCCGTTGGAAGAAATGCAAGGAGTGTTGCATTTTTGATAACCATAAACGGTTAGGGCAGCAGTGCATGGTGCTATACAGTACAAGTTGTGGCGTGCAAGCAAGTAGGCACACCTGAATCGTGAGAGCACAAAGTGTGCTCTGCACCTTGAACATGTAGAACAACATTGTGATGCACACACCAAAAATAGGCTCTCAGATTTGTTTCCGATCTGATCGTCTTTTTTGTGTGCGTGCTCAGACAGTCTTGGTAACATGGTCGTTGTGAGCAATATTGCCAGCCCGCTTGATTGTGGACATAGCTTTGCCACTCTGCCAAGCCCCACGTAACAATTTACATTCCCCAACAGCCCTTCGATGCAAAGTGTGCGTTTGTTCTCTTGCCACGTTTGATCTTCAGTTGCGATCGCCAAACCCACTGTTGTGTGGCCCATCCAGTGAGCCAAGAATGATCATAAGCATAAGCAAGAATGGCTGTGTTGAAAGGATTAAATGTTAAAGGAAGTTTTTGGCCAAGGAACTGTGGCTCTTATCACTGAAGCAGAAGACTTGTCAAGTCCATTGTGACGGTACACTGTTTGTCTGCCAAACTTGATGCTTTTGATGCATGTACTCAGATGCCTTGTGCTTCAACCAATTCATCTGCCAGAAGGGACTAAAGTTCTGCATTCGTGCAGTGCAGTTATCCCAACAACATGTTCTCTCTTACATCATATCTTCCATAGCAGCAATGCATCGCACATCTGTTTTGTATCACCCATCAATTGCCTTGCACTCAGTTGTGAATGGCTTCCCTTGTTAAGGACCAAGGCATGGCACTGAAGCACTGAATATCTCACTTTCCCTTGATATGCTAATTACAATTTGGTGGTGATGCTGAAGAGGTCACCCTGTTTGACGAAGTTGTAGGGATGCACTTATCACATAATGCACCTGAAATGGAAGAATGAATGATTGATTGCCTGAATACGTACATGGGTCTGACGTTGTTGTGGAACCCCAGGCCGAAGTCAGAGCTTTTAGAGAGATCCCTGGCTCGCATCAGGATCAGTCTGACAGCCAAACCAGGTGCCAAACAACCCATTCGATGATTGGAACCAAGCAAGTTGTACCTGCAAAATGTTGTTTTAGCAGCTGTTTGCCGGGAGCCCTCCTGCTGGTGGTAACCAGCTGGCAGTGCTTCACATCAGTGGATGGCCTTGTGTTGGGTGACGTTCAGTGGGACACAGTCAACATGACACAGATGGAGCTGACCTGTGGTTGTGTGGCACACCTGTCCTGTCCCAATACTGCTCATACACCTTCAATTGTGCTACCACAGCCGTGCTGATTATGCTGCTCTGTTCAGACAAGAAGCGCAGGAAAAAGAATGCAGATGTTGCTGCTGAGGAGCCTTACATTCCTGTTGAGTTGTACGAGACATCCTCCTCCTCAAAGTAAGCATACTTTCTATGTTGTGACCAACAATGGGTGCCCCTTTTTGGAATTGTGGAGCCTATATTATTGCATCTTCATCGACTGGATGCAATGATTTTCTTATATGTGTGCTGTCAAAGCATTGGCCAAGGCATGTATTGGCGTGTCATGTTTACATAGCATACATTTGCCTTGCAACGTGTGCTCCAGTACAAGCCCCCATTGACATGAGAAGAATGGTGGATATTCCCACATCCTGGGCTTGCAACAGGCGAATTCCTTCAGACTTGGGGACTGGCAAGTGTCTCCACCCATGTTTGCACAGTGCCATGTTGGCTTTGAGAGCAGTTCTGAACACAATATAAATGCATCGCAACCTCCATTGAGCCACACGACAAGAGGGTGGGGGGAAGATTGCCACAGCAGGGATTTCGTGCAATCTGATAGGTGCCGCCTTCTCTGGTGTGCTACTCTTTGTCGGTTGCGACCAATTCTTCTTGGTGAATTCCTTGCAGCACATTTGTTGCAGTAGCCGCAAAAGCAAAGCCTTTGCACCTTGCGACTGATGAATGTGCCCTTTTGCTGGAGTCAGGAACATTGGTGGCTTTGAGTAAAGGGCTGAAGAGCAGTGGGGATCGATTTGTGCCGTTGATAGTTACTGAAGGCTGCATGCCCTTGCTGAAGTATTGCCTGTTGTACCTTGGTGGTGCAGGCCTATTGACTTGCAAGTCAGCAACGAAGCAGGGTGGACCAAGGCTGGGGCTCTCCTAGCTGGGCAGCAGATGTTCGATGTGGAGGTCAATCCGCCGACCGTTGACAAGGTGCCTATTGATGGCGAGAAAAAAGCACGGTACCAAAACTGCGGTTGCAACAGTTGATAAACTTCCTTTTGGTACGTACATTCATAATGCGCTTATTTATTAGTACAACAATGGCGTGTATCTTGGTACACAGCATGTGTTAGTAGTAAATGTATTGAGTATTTTAGTAATGCTCCACATATTATAGGTTCGTCGATTTATCGAATTCGGCTTGCATCGAGCACTGTTTACTCCACCTACACAACAGGCTCCACAGCAGCGTAGTGAAATCCTGTGATGTGCGTGCATAAATTGCAATGTGGCGGCAGTGTGCCTAGTCGCAAAGCTGTTCGCACCCAGAACTGTGATGCCAGACGTCTGTTTTCAGCGTCAAGTTTGGCTGTTGTGGATAGGTGGGTGCTCCGGGGCAGCTGCAATCGCTCGTTGACGCCGTCTGTGTGCATTTTTTGCAGATAAGCCTCCACACCACGCCAATGATTGGATACCCACTTCTGCCAAACTACGTTGTAAGTTTGTGTTCACTCGTGTCACACCCGTAAACTGCGCAAAAAGGCATGCATTGTATGGTGCTCAACCTTGGTTCTTTTCTTGTATACCGAACAGTAGCGATTAGGCCACAATCAGCGCCAGCGCAGTCTCTGCCAAGTCCTTTCTGCTGCCTGCAAGAATCAACCAATTGCGCGCAACATTGCACGCTGTTTGTGTGCAATAAAAAGGCCTTCAAGGCAGGATGTGGCTATTCAGCCCAATTGCGTCCAAATCGCAGCCCCCAGATGAGGCTTATTTTACCTGCGAAAAACATTGTCAATTGTCGGATGAGAGACCAAAGTGGCGCAGCACCAGCGCTCGGATTCTTTTGGCTGCTGACCTTGCAGATTCTGAGTGGCTCATCTGTGTTAATGGACCAGAGCAGGCATCCTTATAGGAGGATGAACGGTAACGTACAGGAATCAGCCCCATGCTGCGTGAGCCGCTGCCTTTAAGATGCATTTCTGTGTGAAAATGAACACTGTTATCGTACACCGGTGCAAACGTTCAACCCATCAAGAATATTGCACATGTCAAGGCAAGCAGGTAGCCTTCGGCTCCTCAATTTGCCAGAGAAAGACGGTGTCAGATAATGCGCTCAATGAAATTCCAAGTTATTGCTGCATGGGTACGCAGAATCCGCCAGTCCCCAGTTCCAAGGGAGATTGCCTGTGGTCATGCATCGAAAAAAGCGTCTTCGCAAGGTGGCGAGCTGTGACAGAAGGAAACAATGGCTTTGCATTGATGACGGTTGTCTTCCTTGCGTCTTGCAGCTGCAATTTGCGGACAGCGAAGCATGCGAGTGGCAGTGGTTCAGGCGACATAAAGGTATCCAGTTGCATCGTGCACACCACGGCCCCTATGTCGCAGAAAGTTTGCGTTCTGATGCGCTTCGGGAAGACAATATAATGTGAATTTGGCATGCTTAGTGTCCAATCAGCGCTGAGCTCAGAGAGCCCTCCCCAAACCCCCTTCCCCTCTTAGTGCCAATCCTTATTTCAATGCCAGGATGACTCAGCAATACTACCGAACAGTGTGATACATCTTCAAAATATTCGTGGGAGAACCAACATCCTAAACTGTAGCCATGTTAGTGTGTGCAGCGTTGAGATACTAAATCCATGGTAAACGATTGAAGTAGGCCCCAAAACTATGACTCGATCCATTTCAAGGACTTCCTGGAAATTCAAAGTCCGAGGGAGGTTTTGGAACAAGATATGAACTCTCTACCGCTGATCAGCGGGGTTGTTGCGCATTATTCCACCTTATTTTGGTTTTGGTGCAATCATGTAATCTCCTTAGCGTCCAGCTGCCCCCCAACCCGACCCCACCCCACCCACCCACCGATCCACATGAATGACACCAAGCACACATCCAGTTATTTGGTTACAAGCCTGTACGGGCTGCAGCGCAACTTTCACCAGCGCCCCATTGTGCTGCAGATGGACAAGACTGGCAAGCCATCGACTGCCAGTCCCGCGTATACACGCCAAAGGCAGAAGACAAGGGCTGTTCGGTCCGTGTTCAGTGTACGCCTAGGGCCTTCTCGAGCCACAACGACTCGAAAGCTAATGGAATAGGGGGGAGTGTGCGTGTGGGCATGCCAGTTGCGGCAGACACGGGTGAGTTGAGGAGGCCTTATTCCACCTTGTGCGCGACAGGCACAGCGCTGTGGCATTGGGACATTGTTGTTTCAGGTGAAGCACTGGGCCGATGGCAATATGTATGGAAGTGTAAGGGCTCAGCCCTCAGCCTCCTGGTGCATCACCTGTTCCACACCATTTCACGGCCATCTGCAATGAACAATGTGCTCTGAAGTGAATGTGCATCCAAGTGCTGCGCTCAGAAGACAAGATGCGCACGTCTTGTGCTACCTATGCAGTATTTCAGATGCATAAATTCTTGAATATTGAAAAATGGCGCTGAGAAAATGGAGAAGATGTGCCGACGCTCGATTCTTAACAACTTTTTGCGCACTTTCAGGGTGGACAGAAACTGTGTGAAATATGCTATTGTTTTGCCAGTTCTACGCTCAGGACCGTGTCTAAGCTGCAATGCCAAAATTAATGACGCATTCCTCACAAGTACAACTGAGTCTTGCTCAAAGTACTGGAGCTGTCCCTTTTGCAGGCATCAAACGGTCCCAAACACGAGATTGCAATTGCGCAATTGGGCCGGTTTGAATGCGCAGCGTATTGCTCATGCACGATTCACCACAGGCAAACGCGGCTCGAGCACGGAGCCGAATTGTGCTAGAATAAACACTTCTGCCCCGTGGTTGCTGATTTTCTCGGATTACATGAGCCCCACGGGCAAAACCAGGCCCTTGCACTTACAAGGGGACGGCACCAGCTTCGATCCCTCCAGCGCGTTGCACCCGCCAAAGCAAGAAAGGCCGCAAAGGCGATGAGCACCACAAAACAATCGGGACCAGATCTTAGACTTAGCCTTTCTGTCCATCAGCAAGGTAGGTGCTCCGCAAGCATTTTTCCAAAATGCACGTGGATGTCTCCAGCGGCGCAGCGCTGCCCAGCGATTGCGCTGTTTACAATATGAGCGCCGTGGACGGGCGTGCCATCCTGTTGCGCTCGCAGGTTCCGCATCTTCCGCTTCAGCGCGAATAAGGCTTGGAATATGAAGAAATAAGAAACACGTGATTGAAGAAATATGTGCAGTTGCCAAGGCTGCGCCAGCATTCCTCCTCTGGAGGGGCTTGCAGGTAATTGACGAAGTTCCTTTCTGCTGGGAAATAAGAAAAGCTGTGTGCTCGTGTTCAGGTCCGGTGGACGAAGGACCGCCCGAGGTACCTGGCCAGGGGAGGCACCTCCACACGAATGAGGTCCTCAGAAGCCCCCTGTTCCGTGTGGTGACCTACAACATACTGGCTGATCAATATGTGAGCATGAACGACACGCAGGAACTTCTGTTCAACTACTGCGACAAAAAGTGAGCAACAGCGCACGCCAGTGCTCTTCCCCACACCCCCTGTGCTGCATGCAGAATGAAAAATGCTCTATGTAGTTTAGTGTCCCAGCAATGAGCAATCGAACAGCGTTGTTGGTGGTGTTGATCCCGTGGTGGCTGTGCTGCTTGCCGTCACCGATCGCCCCATAGCAACGACGCCAAGGCAGCGGTCGCAAGAGATTTGGCGATGATCTTAGCGTGGCGACTTGCTGAAATGTGTTGCCTGAAGACGCTAACTGTATTGGATCACGGGGGTTCGAAGTCTGCAGCGGCACAGCAAGCTCCCATGGCCACTGAAAACTGACGAAATTTTTATACGAATTTCTATGTATACAATATATGATATATATAAATTTCTATCATGCCCTCCGCACAGCCAGTGAAAGGTCGCTGTGGCGCAAATAAGCGATAGTTGTGTCACGGACAACGGATTCGGTCGCCCCTTGGCCATGCGATGAAATCACATACCAGGAAAGTTGTAAATTCTATGCGACAAACGTGTATGGCACGCTTGGTCCTGCAATCAGCCCGTGATCCCTCAGTGCACCGTCAGTGCCGGGCATCGTGGTGGGCAGTTAAGTCAACCTAAAGAAATCAGTGTTTTTCTCCGAAGCGGTGTTGATCAACGTGGTCACCGCACTTGCACACCCGCCGACTTGCACGTATCTTCAGGTACGTATCTTCGATACTTCAGGTACCTGAGTCTCGACTACCGCAAGCAACTTGTCCTTGAAGAGCTGGAGGGCTACAACGCCGACATCATATGCTTGCAAGAAATTGATGAGAAGGCGTTCAGGAGCTATTTCCAGCCGCATTTCGCGGACAGAGGTGCTGGCACATGCTGTGTATGCCATGGAGTGACGTGTGCTTTCCTGTGGAGGCGTCATTGTGGGGAACGCTGTCTCTGCCTCTTCAAAAAGTGTGTATTGGTGACGACGGTCACGAGCGCCGAGTTGTGGTGGCATGTGCAGTTCAGCACATGGCCCCCACGTGATATTTCGCAATGCATGGCGCAGTGGCGTCCTCAGGGTTGCCTGCAGGCAAGCTCACAGCGGGAAACACGGCGACCAACTTGCTGGCTGGTTGCAGGCGCTCCATGATTTGAATTGCGGGTGGCCGACCAAATGCAACGCACCGCACCACTGCTGTAGATTGCGGTTCTGGTGTGGCGCCGTGAGGGTTTGTACATTCTGGAAATCAGATGGAAAGTGCCCAAATTCCCATTCGCATTGAGCTGCAGCGACTGGTATTGGGCTTATTCAGCTCGCACCGACAGGAAATCGCGTTTCTGAAACCATTTGTTGGTGTTGCACAATGTGCGGAAATTGGACCACGTCATGAAACCTCGGCCCAATTGTTCGAGTCACTTTTGCCAGGGACTTGCAAGATTGGGCATTTTTTGAGCATTTGACAACTTCCCCAGCTTTCGCCTCCCAGGTTTCGAAGGGTATTACGCCAACAAGGTCACCGCCGTGAGGGAGGGATGCGCCACGTTCTTCAGGAGCAGTCGCTTCGAGGTCGGGATCACAACCCGTGCTTTGGCCGATGGCCCCTACGCCGTGCTTTGCGATATCATAAACTCTTGGTTGACACAAGAAATTCTTGTTTGTTCTTCCGAGCACAAAAGTGGAGTGCAAGGAAAATAACAAGTTGTGGGGGTATGCTCTCTCGGTCAAAGTTTGTGAGCATTCTTATTGTATGCTGCCCGAAACTGTCGTGGAGCGCCCTGGTGTCGGTGGAATGAACATTGCACCATTTGTCGACAAAAAAGCCTTGGATGCGCAGGTGCTGCGCCAAAAGGACGTATCCTTAAGAGACCAGTTTGCGGGCCCTTTGGCTCCCCACCTGCGCTGCTTTGAGCCCATGATGTCCTCTTCGTTGCAAAAGTGCTTCCAGAAAATCGGCACCATCGCGCAGATGTTGGTTTTGGCGCCCCGGGGAGGCTGCCGTGCTGAAGGTAAGGTTGCGCGTGCGGCTGGATGATTGAGCACGGCACGCGCATCCCTGCGAAGCAGAATGTCGCTGCTGTTTCGGCAACATGCTCAACTGATATCCGCGCAGCACGCCAACATCTGTGGCAATCTTGACTCCATGATTGACAGGAGACGTGCGAGGAAGCCGAAGTGCCTGTTTGAAGCATTGACAGGGGTTAGTCGATGTATCCACCAACAATCTTCTTTAATGAGCCGATAGGTCAATTTCTGATTGAATTTGCAACTTGGCAACGTTTGATCAGAACCTCAGAACGTCGCTCAATCAACACAACCAAATCCTATGTTGTTCGCCGGACCATTCCCACAAAATCGCAGTCCAGGTGCTGAAGCTTTCTGGCTGTAGGGTTGCAACCAAAGATGCTGGGTTTGGCTAGATGCCGTTGCCATTGAAGTCCGAGGACTAGGGCATGTGATGAATACAGCTACGGTACCCGCCTCCATGGGCTGCCATTTGTTTGCGGCTCTCCATGCCATTCTCCTCTGACATCTGGCCACTCGTCACAGGCATGTCGGAGCGCACATTCGTGGCTAACTTGTGCGTCGGTACTTCAATACCTCCGTGGTGCCTCAGAAGCTTCTGAAACAGAAATTTCTTGTTATTACTGGTGATCAATGTTTGGAAATTTTATTCAAGAGATAACAAACTCTTGCTGCCCAGAAGGATGCCTGTGCGTGGTCAACACGCACTTGTTCTTCCACCCCCGGGCGCCACACATCCGCAGCATGCAGGCGGCCTGCATCATGCACGAGGCCCACGCGCTGATGACGTCAGCTGCGAGCGGGAGCACGGCGCCTGAGCCCATTTCCGTGGTGTTTTGTGGCGACTTGAACAGCGCCATGCACAGCGGGCGGCCTGGTGAGCTCGCTCGAAGGAGTCTGGCAAGAATTTGGGCGCGTTGCAGAGTTGCATTCCCAAAGTTGTGTTTGATCATTGGCTGTCAGCAGTGTTTGCGCGTGCGAAATTGCTGGCGTTGTGTCGATTTAGGCCATGGGGTGCTAAAAATGCACGGGTCATGTCGGTTAGTGCTTCTGCGTGCCCTCAGTACTCATGCTATTCTGTGTGTCAACGCACGTGCGTGTATTTCACTACTGCTTCATTTGTTCATGCTGCTCAATGTATAATTACATCTTTTGGTAGTTGCGTCTTCCTGAAGCGACAAGCTGGTTTGAGAGTGCTACCTTCACCTGAGGCGGTACACAAGGCGTATATACGGTTTTGCGTGACTATGTTCACCAGTGACATAGCCAGAAGTCTGTTGGGATGCATGGGTTTGCAGAAAACGGCAACGCGCACCAAAAATTGTTGTCTAGGCATCCCCGAAATGCTGTGATCACATCACATAATGGCAGATCATGGCAGGTCTTGATTTGTCGCTGTTGCGATGCGCAAAGCCGAAGCACCATGCTGCCAAATCGGAATGTAGACCGCAAATCGTTGTTTGATGCCGTTACGAGCAGTGCGCATTGAAGAATTCGAGTCGTGCGTGCAGCTCAAGCGATGCGTGTGCAGAATCGCCTCGCTGCCAGTACATACTCACTGCCTAGTACAAATTTCTCGCGCGCATTGCCTCCGCCGTCATTTGTAGGACAGTCATTGCCACGTCCGGTGCGGCCGTGCGCCTTTGGAGGCACAATCTAATTGCATGGGTCCCATCTGACAGGATGCCGTGCGGGTCATTTCTCCCATGGAATATGAACTTGTCGTCTGGCTAGGGCTTTCTGAATTCACAAGCGAGGTGAAATGAGCTGTCATTCTCGAACAAACACCTTCGGCAGAGCTGTGCCGCTGCCGCCTTGAAGGCGCAGCTTGATGTATCGAAAGGGCTCCCGATGCGGCGGACGGGCGAAGCATGTCGGCTGGGCGGAAAGATACCGAATATCCGCTGCTGTGCTCCAGCCCTGTGAAATGCCAAATGATTGCATGCGCGATCCGCACCGCGGCAGCGCGCAATTCCGCTGGCAAAAATGACAATTTCCCAGAATGCCGTATTTAGATTGTGTTGAACAATTTCAATTAATTGCTTAATTTAAGTTGTATCGAAATTAGATAACCGGGGGAACGGGGATGCAAACCACGGTAAGGATGGACCAAATCGCCGGCTGTGATCGGAGCAGGTTTCGGAAAGGTGTCCTAGAACTTTCTATTGCAAAGTGGCCCATGCAGACGCAGCCCAGAGGGCCAATAGAACAGAAAAGGAAATCGGAAACGGACCGCTCTGAGTGTGAACAACGCAAACATTGCCTGATTGATTAAGTCCAGTGATTTGTCTCTTCCTCTGCTGTAATATTTGCTTTTCAATTTTTGTTATATTTTGCTTTATTTCATGAATGTGACCAACGCGCGTCTATGCAGGTGCTGTGGAGCTGCTGCAACAGGGTCGGCTGCGCGCCGACTACTGGGACTGGAAAGACGGGGCGCTTTTCAAGTGGGACAAGGTGACGGCACGGCGAGTTGCGTCTCCTTGCATTGGAGCCCAGAGTTCTCTCATTGAGGCTGGAAAGGGTCTTGCGCGGCTGTTCTTGAACATTCGCAAGCTCATGTGCATGCCAGCTGCCCACAGGGCAGGGTTGAAGAGACCCCGTTTTATATCGATAGCAGTTGCCATGCTTCTGTATCGGAGTATTTTGGCAGCTTCAGCGCGTCGGTCAGGATCCGGACGAATACGCCATGCCAACGCAGATGCCACGGGTGAACGGTCCTCGCTGTCTTCATTGGCGCTGGCACCTCTGTGCCACGGCTTTGTTTCATCCACTGCCCAACTGCCACTTTAATCGACGACGACAGCATCCAAAGCAAAGCTGCTGTTCGTGCTTGATGCTGTTTCAGTCATCACACCCTAGCACGGTGTTCTGTGCAATCTAGTCGGCGCGAGGCTGCTTGGCAATGACGGCGGCAATGTGCTGGCGTGGCTTCTGACATTGTTGTCGCATTTGGTGACCTCAGAGCGAAGAAGGTTGTCAGCTGGAGGGCTCCAAGCTGGAGGATGATATGGAGGTGGAGGATAATGGCTCAAACGAAATGACTGACGGCAAGGCGGTCTACGGGGTAGATGTGGCGATACCATTCAAATTGAGGAGCGCAGATGGTCGGTCCTAAGCAGCTCCCCGCCGCTCTGAATAATGCATGAGTTTACTTGGATTGGAACATCGTTTATAGGGGTTAAGTCGCCTGAAAACGCGGCTACCCAATTGCCAAGCTAACACCTTTGCAGAGATCTACACCGCCCACCCTCGCACCCCTATCCAATGTCCAGATGCAATGGCTCTCTCACTTTATCCGTGCGTTGAGCTAGTTTTTTTCCTTACCAGGATTGGCATGTTGCCGGCACTTTGCTCACAGTTGTTGTTTGGAGAATCGACGCACGGTACAAGGTGGGACCAGAGTTGGGGTGGTAATATGTCAAGGGTCTACAAAATATTGGTTCGGCATGCTATACGCCGCCGTTTTCGCATCGCCATTTCACCGACGACATAGAGGGTTCGTGGCGTGTCTTGAAGTTCAAACCTTGCTCGCTCAGGTCTGGAGACTCCCTTCACCAACTACGTCAGGCACTACTGCGCCCTGCTGGACTACATCTGGTACGACCCTCGACACCTGCGCGTGGAGCGAGGCGTGCCCATGCCAAGCGAGCGGGAACTGCGCAGCTTCCTGCCCTCCAGGCGCTTTCCTTCGGACCACCTGGCGGTGAGACCTAATTCGTCGAGCACAGGCCCATTCAGGGGCGGCATAGCAGTCGCTGATGCTTGATTGGCTACTTACTTGTTACAACATATGGCGAGTCTGTTTTTGCACGGTCTACAGTCAATCCGCGACTGGGTTTAGAAATCTGCAGCTTTCAACTGCAGACCGTCAGCGGATTTGTTCACACTGTACATGGCCTGAGGAGAGGGCAAAATGGACCTGTGCGCGGACAGATGAGCCGCTGCGTGCATGGGCACTGTTAAATCTGCTTGCTACATTTCACGGCGTCATGAGAGGGACTGGGCCTTTGCATTGAAAGATGTTCCACTGCGCGCACGATGACGGCTTGGGCACTTTCGCGCGCTCTGGCAACATTTCACGGTGGAATGCAACGGTCAGGTGGTCTTCGACCTTGCCTGGAGATCCGACCGCGAGCTGGTGGACGACCGCCACGACGTCGACCAAAGCCCACCCGCGTCAGCCACCACGAACGTCGTGCCTGCGGATCTGAACAATGTGGACCTGGCGGTTGAGGCGCTGAGGAGGTCCCGCGTGATCGGCGTTCCGACAGACACTATCTATGGTGCGCAGGAATCAAATAGTCTGCCTGTTCACTGGTTGTGCAGTTTTTTGGTCTGCAAGCCACAGAAGTACGTTGTAGCTGCATGCAGTGTCTCTGCCAGGTTGTGCTCTTGGCAAACATTGGTGTGTACAGCCTCATGATCAAACTCGCTGTTTCATTTCAAGCATAGAGTCAATGCGCAGACCGGCGTTGTTCATTTCGGAGGTACAGCTAATGTGCCAAGATTCTATTGCACCGCTTTCCTCCTCAGCTGCGATGGTTTGCCGATATCGGACAGCTGTAACCGACGTTTTGGACGCCTCAGGATTCGCCGCCGACGCAAGCAAGGGCGACGCCATCCAGAGGGTGTACCGCATCAAGCAGCGCAGCAGGAACGTGCCGCTGGCGGTGTGCCTGGCGGACGTGGATCAAATAGGCCAGTGCTGCCGCCTGGACCACCTGCCCCCCAGCCTCGTGGGCGACCTCCTTCCGGGCCCCCTGACGCTGGTGCTCCCGCGCCTGCCCGACGCCACCCTCAGTCCCCAGCTGAATCCGGAGCTTCCCAACCTGGCCGTCCGGGTGCCGGACCACGAGTTCATGCGGGAGGTCTGCAGGAGATTCGACGGCCCAGTGGCGCTGACAAGCGCCAACAGGAGCGGGGAGCCCAGCAGCAGGTCGGCCGAGGAGTTCAGGGACCTGTGGCCACTGTGCGAGGCTGTTTTTGATGGAGGCGTGTCGGGGGAATCTGGGGCCGGTTCCACCCTCCTGGATTTGTCGGCGCCCGGGCGCTTGAAGATTCTGAGGGAGGGCGCGGGCATGCGTGAGGCGCTACTGGTTTTGGAGAAGTACGGGCTGCGACCAGGACCTTGAGGCCCGCTGCATGGCGGCCCTTAAACGAATTCCTTCGAGGGTGCGGACCGCTTCGCCCATTTCTCGAGATCCCTCGCTGAACGGGGGCGATGCTGGTTTGCATGAGCACTGGACTTTGTCGGCAGACGGCCGATGCCGCCATTGTTTGCTTTGCGCCTGGGACGCACGCGGGCACCAATTCAAGTTCGTTGGATGTTCAAAGCAGCGGGTGTTGGCACTCCAACACACACGCAAAATGTAGTTGTGTGCATCTCGCACCACCCTCCGCCTGTGACATGCACCTGGCTTCCTGCAGCAATGCAGTCACAGAAACGATGCAACCAAAGTGGAATTGGAAGAAAGATTGGTTTGCAGATAGCTGCGTGATGGCTGGTTGCAATTCTGTGCTGCGGCGGTGAATTGCGAAGGCGGTTGCGGGGGGAATTTCCAATCTCCTCCCAAGATGTGAGGCCAAGATTTGAGCAGCCACATTGTAGAGACGGAACATATTAGGCCCAACCAATGACAGCCATGGCACACTCGCTTCAAAATGTGGTCGCCATCCGATCTGCACGCCTCGGCCACGGACCAGACAGCCCCGATATCCTGCCAACGCCCACAAGCAAGGCACGTCAGGCGCCTGCAAAACACCGGCCGTGCTGGTCAGCTCTGAAAATCGTGTTGTTACATCGTGGGCTGCGTGAATGACAATCGCGCAATTTTCTGCTTACTAGCTGGCGGGGTCAAGGCGTGGGGTTGGGAAAGCGCCTGTGTATGCTGTCGATCTCCTCCACGAGCGCAACTTCCAGGGGCGGTCTATCTGCCGCGTGCAGAAGACTCCGCAGCTGCTCCACGCTGGACGCCCCGACGATGGTGCTGGCCACGAGTGGGTGGTGGAACACAAACCTTGGAGCAGTGCAGCATTGTCTCAGCAGCCGCTGTGCCCGGAGAGTCGTTCCTATACTCCAGAATGGTCGCACAGAGATGGAATTCCCACATACTGGGCCGCTGAGCGGGTGAGAGCGGAAATGCGACAAACTGGGTTATACCCTCAGAAATCGGCGTTACCGATTTACGATTCTACTTCCCAAAGTTACCCAGTGCCCAATAATTGGCCATCGCACCTTGTGGTGTCGAATCAATATGCTAAACAATCTAGTGCATTTGTTGACTCAACACCACAAGGGGTGTGCACTGCATCCAGGTTCAGTTCTCCACAGAGAGACCGCGCACAAACTGAGAAATCTTTGCAACTAACTGTAGGTCTGATCTGGGATTGTTCTCAAGCGAATCCTGAGGACTGCATGCATAGTTGCGTTGTAGGGATAGTGTGATTGCACGGCGCCAACGCCGCCGAAGCGGTACTTATCTCAGCAGTTGGGTAATTCAGCAGTTCTCCCAACCTTTTGGCACGGAACAGTTCCGCATACTGCATTGCAACACGGATTCAATTGGAATGGGTGCAAGAGAAATCACTGCAGCCGGCACTCACAGACACATGAGCCCACACTTGTCCCATCGCCGCCATGGCAGCTCCACTTGTGCATCACACAATGAACACACAATGCTGTACTTCACGAAGTACAACACACAACGCAAAACGCACCTGGACTGGACACCACCGTACCAGGCCAGTCAGTCCCCAAACCCAGGAGCGTTTTGTGATCACCACCAACCATGTCTGATTTTGTACCACTCATCGCCATCGCCCACGCTACCCGCACACTAAATCCGCAGATTCCGCCGGGTCCTGACATACCATGCATACAATTGACATACCTGATGGCAAGCTCCAGTGCAGATATTCCCCAGGCGGCGGCCAAGCGGGTGTACTCACCGACAGCTTCCCTTACATTGGGCTTTGTGAGCCCATACCGTGACTCCGCCTCAGCATACCGGCCCCGGTACCGATTCAGACGCGCCATTGGGGGACCACCGTCTGGGGCTAGGTACTTTCCCTAAAGGCATCAAAGGACACGAACCGGCTTCTATTGGGCTCGAGTAATGGGCAACTGCCAAGCAGCATGCAGTCTCGCTGAAAGCGCATTGTGAAGTTCGCTGATACCTTAGCATTGGTGCCAAGAACCAGGAAATCCCGAACGCCAGGAGAACAGACAGCTTGACTTTTAACAATGCCATTATCACTACAATCAACGAGTCCCCATGATGCACGTCCCAAGGATTCACGCCTTCATCATCTTGGGGCCAGGCGCTGGCCAGCGCCTTACGCTCCAAAGTGACGTCCGGAACAGGAACCGAAGCAGCAACAACGCAACAGGGCCTTCCCTATGAATGCCCGCTTCAACTGCACGCTGCCTCAAGAAATTCCTGCATGCAGACGATTGTGGCGATCCACTACCATGGCGCTCTATGCCCGCTTGTTCCAGCCATTGTCAGATAGTAAGCGCAATTGGAGCAAACATATTTTGTGGACGGCGTCACCCACCGTCAGCAAACCCATGGCCAACGGGCTGTACGCCAGCAGGCTCACCCTCTCGCTGTGGCAGCACTCAGCAAGCCCAGAGTCGAATGTGCGGCAAAGAAGGCTGGTAGGGAACGAGAGGAGCAGCATGTCATTACCATGAGCAAGAGCATCGAGATAGGGCAACCGCGGCAGTGGCATTTTCCGGATGTGGAGGAAAACTGGGCTGCTCTTCAGCGACGGTGAACATGTGAATCGCGGTGCAAAATTGGCTGCACTGGGCCATTCTGCAGGTCCCACCTGTATGAGTTCTGGATTGACACTACTCTGGGGAGGCCAGGTACCTGCTCCGCTGCAGTAGCAGCAGTCAACACAACAGAGCATCGTTAGTCGGCCACAAATTGCATCCAGGCACTGACCAGGATGCGTGTATGTGTGGGAGCTTCACGCTGGGGGCCGCCTTTGCAGGCAGGGAGGCTGCGACTGGCTGGTCTGCGAACACTGTCTTTGGAAACCATGAAACACGGCCAGAGCTAGAACACTCCTGCAGGGAGCCCAGAGTGGACAATGGGCCTGACACCATCGCCATGAAGAAGGCAAGGCCCAGTGTGGTGGATAGAGGCTCCACGCGTTGTCCGCCTCCATCCGCATAGTTCCGTACCTTTACACGCCTGAGTTTACTTGACACACAACCTGCAGAAGGGGTGCAAGCATTCCAGATGCATGCGTGAAAAACAACTTGCGTGTGGCTGGCTCCAAGCGAAGTGCAACAGACACCGCGAAAGCAATGGCAAAATCTCCCTCACCCAATCGGCAAAATTGCATGAGGCCCCACGGGGTCTCATTACTGAGCCCAACATGCCGAACTTTGCCCTCTTTCATGGCCACGGCTAGCGCGCCCAGTTGTTCCTGAATTGGTACAGCCTGCAGAGAGGACCAAAAGTTCTGTTGGGCCACGCTCCCGTGCAATGCGCGTTTCCAACACGTGCGACTTCACGCGCGGCAGGTTCCACAATCTCACAGCGAAATTTTGGCATCTGATCATTTACTTGCGATGTGCTGCAGTACCTGAGTAAGCGACGACAAACAAAACATTGTGGGGCAACCAATGTGGGCAGAATCATGGCTGCAATCCCCTTGAGGGTACGAAGGCAGCGATTTAGCAAATATTGACAACTGCCATCGAAGGGCTGAGAAGGAGGAGAATCCAGTGCACTGCAGACGGGGAATCACACCAACCACAGTGCTAAAATTGGATGGTTCAAAATAGAATGTCAAAACTAGATCTACGCACATGGTACAAGAACATAGCAAACTCATAAAAGCACAGAAAAGATGCTGACCAATACATACAATCATATGTATGATAAATATGCTTGAAGTACATGTCAAGATTAGAACAAGAATAAGGTCCTAATGAAGCACAAATTAGAACAACAGTGCACGATTTCAGCAGTTTTAGCAGTTGCGAGCGTTCGTCCTGTAAGTCTTATCAACATGAAACAACTAATCTTCTGGACAATAACAACTTCAATACTTCAACACAGTTCAGTAACGTTGGGAAAGTGTGCCAAACTCAGCAGATTTTACCCGATGCATTCAGATCAAACTATTGGTGGTCCTGTCTGTCTGGTGGACTGTCAGAGGGATTCACCTTGAAACAGCGTGCAGGATCGAAGTCAACGTCTCCAAACATTGGAACATACCTGGCGGTAGAGGAAACAGAACACACTGAATCAGGTAAGGCAAAACACACCTGCCGCCGATGGGAATTATGGAACCATGTGGATACCAGATTTTGCCGATGGAATCAATCCATACATGAGCACAAGCAAGACACAGTAGCACAGCCCCACACTACAGAATGTGATTTTCTGTTCTGTCCATGCTCAAACAGCGGCAGTCCAGACTATGGAAACTGGGGCTGCGAGGTACCACTGTTGTTGGTGCCTTCTCCTGTGGAAATGCGGCAACCAGCACTGGTCAAAATACATATCGAAACACAAATAATGCACTCACCGATCAGGCCAGTGCAGCTGCATCAAGTCAATATAGTCTGTTCCAAGGCGCCTTAGGCTGCCCTCTACGGCCAACTTGATGTTTGCCGCATCCAATGCCACTGGGCCGCCCCTGATCCAACTCATCTGTCCAGAAGGTCCAGCAATCTTTGTGGCGATCGTGATCTCCTCCCTGTTCCAAAGAAGTCAAACCAGTGTAAAGGCCCAGCCATGAAGTGCAGCTCAATCGAGAAGAGCTCTTGTCAGCTGTCTATCTTGCAACAGGGAATGCACTTTGCGCAAGCAGCTCAGGTGAGAGCAGATTCTGTGAATGGATGTTGCCTGTGAGTTGGGACCATCGTCACCACCACTGCCTGCATTGCGATTCATATAAGATTTGTACACATTGTGTCCCGCTGATGTGCAGCACTGAATTTGGGGTTTGTGAGGACAGAGCAGATGTATTATGCAGACATGGAGCACCAAGGCAAAAAGCTGCATTATGCGAATCCCAGTTAATGGTGCACACATGCTCAGGTTAGAAAACAAGATCAGGCTAAAATGGGTGGCAAAACATACACTGCATTGCGCCATTCACCATTTCCCAAAGCATGGCTGCCCCTGAAATTCACTTCTCATCTTTGAAGGCTCCACTGCAAGCATAACTCAAAACAGCAACGTTTTTGGCGCCCATTTATGAGTGCTGCTGGCGGTCCCAATCATGTGGACGGCAGGGACAGAATAAAGTCGTCAACTCAATTTGTGCGTATATGCACTTGTGCGTATATGAACAACGCCCTGAAGGCCAGGTGGCTTCCTGGCCATGGCCACGGTAGAACAAGATGGTGTGACATGGACGATCCACTGCTGTTGCATTTGAATATATTGTAGCAAGGAACAGGGCAGGGTTGAACATGGGCACTACACTGAACGCAAGAACGAGCAACACATGTCAGCTAAACAATTCTGTCCATCGGTTCTTGTGCAAATGGTGCAAATTTGGTGCAGGCGATCACATGAAAGAATTAGGAGTTGCCTATTGCATCTTGGCCAATCGCCCCAACACCCTGAAGAAGAATGTCTTCAGGAGGATCTGACTGAGTGGATCGCACATGAACATTTCAAAACTCGGCATCAAAGCAACCAAATGCCTTCTCGTCATGTCGTGGGCCCATGCGCAGCTGTTTGCAGTTCTTGTTCAGAAAAAGGCCTTGTTTGAGGAGCTCTCCTCCCACATCACAGGGCCAAACTCACCTCCTCCGGGCCTTCATCCACCGCCCCACGAACTCCTCCGAGCGCCCGCTTGTCTCCGCCCTCTGAGGCACGGGGTACATCTCCGCAGTGTCGAAGAGCGACACGCCAGAGTCGAACGCCACGGACATTAGGTCACAGGCCTCCCCGAAAGACGTCATCTCCCCGAACAGCATGGTTCCTGTCGGAAAGCACAGAAGCGCGGAGAGAAAGTTAGATTCGGTGGCTTTCGCCGAGCTGCTGGAGCCCCGGAAGCTCATCACAAGTGCAGCAATTTGGGTCAGCGACGATGTCAATTCGATGGGCGCAAATCTTTGCAGCAGCTGCCGGCAGCGGTCAGACGCGAGGAAAGCGGCGCCCATCAGCCAGCTGCGAGGAATCGAAATTGAGCGCCTTGCAAGGCGTATTCCTGTGCCACGCGTCCACTTCGCCGTGCTCACCCAGTGCAAGCGACGAGACGGCAGGACCGTCGGCGCCCATCACGCAGGATCCCACTCTCGCAATGACAAGCCGCCTGGCTCCATGCCATCCCGACCCGCGTTGCGCCCGATCACGCGGGCCAGAGGCAACTTCGCCCGCCGACCGTGCGCCCGCGAGCGCCCGCTCCCAGGACATTCGACTGCGGACTTGCTCACCCCGCACCCGCCTGTGCGTTTCATTTCTGCGGGAATGTGCCCAAATGCTGAGCACAAAAAACTGCTCCAGAGACACGGAAACACAGCGGATGGAGCGCAGACCCACCTGCGCGCTCCCTGTGATGCCACTGCAGTCCAGTGAACTCAACGGGTGAAGACGCCGCAATTCTCGTTGGACAGCGTTCTCGCGGTGTAGCCCATCCCTCGCGGACATGACCCCGCCGTTCCGGAGGTCGCTGGGGTGCCTCACCGGCGCCCTGCGCCGCGCGGGCACTCCCGGAGCCCTCCAGCCCGGCGCGATCGCCCGGCCACTCGCCGCGACCGCCGACGACGAGACGAAGCGGAAGGATCCGGTGGACGCCGTCGCGACTCCCGATGCCGCCCCCGTGGCCGAGGCGGCGGGATCTGGCGGCAAGTCGGCGCCCAAGCGCATCAAGCGGCCGCTCTCGGCGTACTCCCTCTACGTCAAGCACGCCTACCCCGCGCTGAAGGAGGCCAAACCCGGCATCGAGCCCCACGACGCCACAAAAATGATCGGCAAGATGTGGAAGCGCCTGCCCGAGAAGGAAAGGGTGCAGTTCCAGAAGGAATCAAACAGATTGCGCGCAATGGCGGCGGCGGAAAGAGAGGCGACGACGCTGAAGACGGCGGACGGGACGGAGACGACGGAGACGGAGGAGACGACCCAGACGTCCGAGAAGGGCAAGGCGGAGGGACCCAAGAAGCCGATGAGCGCGTACATGGTGTACAGCGTGCAGCTGTACCCGTCGATGAGGGCGCGCTTCCCCGAGGACAAGCCGGTCGACCTGACCAGGAGGATCGGGGAGATGTGGAGACACATGGGCGAGACGGAGAAGAGGGTGCGGTTGCGGAAGGCCGAAAGGGCGATGCAGGCCTATGTGGAGGGACAGAGAGGGGAGGTGGGGAAGGATTGAGCGGAAGGTGGGTGGAGGCGCGATCGGTGGTGAGCCTGGAATTGGTGCTGCCTGTCCCTCGGTTGTGCCGGCTGCCCTCCAATGCAGGACTACAGAGTGGATCCACATCAACGAGTGCTTGGCAACTTCGGGCGCGTGGCAATGTGCACTTGTCGGCACGCGGGTTCCCTAGCCACCATCGGTGGATCGACGATTTGTCCAAGGCCTGTGAAGTTGAAGCTGTTGTGCAGACTGCGTTGACTTCAAATCGACGCATTGCAGTGTGCTTCTGCGGCGTTGGGCATTCCTCCATTGTCCTGTCGTGGTCAACCAACGCAGCACTTACACGCCGCCTCCTTTTAGGCTAGTTTCGGGCCAGCGACCTTGTGTTACAGCTGAGACCACCTGAGCTCGACACTGGTGGTTGAGCTTGACGGGAATTCGTTCTCCACATTGGCCCATTAAGTTCTGGAGCAGTCCTCGATGGAGAGATGTTCGCATCCCTTGAGATGCCGTGATGGTGAGTGGAGGCTTGTTTTGATTGCCAGAGCAGGGCATTGAGACATGCGAGGAAGTTCAACCTTTCAAAAAGGAGTCCCAGGAGCAGGACGTACTCCACCAGAACTGAACTTGGCCCGCAGTGAACATGGCCCACTCCTCATTGCACAGCTGTCTTCAGTTTGGGTCCATTGTGGGGCCTTGGCGCTGATCACTGCTAATCCAATACTGCCAATGAGCAAAGGCGCATTTGCGGTACCCGTGCTGTGGTTAGTGGACAACCCCTGGGGGAGGCACTGGCAGCCTCATCACAGCCATCTGCACAAGTGAGAATGTGGATGCCAAGTGAGCAACTGCACTGCTGCCAAAAATGTGGGCTGGAGGCAGGGAGGTGCTGTTCGTAGTTTGGCGTGCACTGGGAGACGGAGTTGCTGTAGTTTCAAACCTGCAATTGCATGTGGGAGAACATCTTGCAAGCGGTCAGAAGGGAGCAGCAATATAGACGACGAGCAGACCATTGTGAGGGAATTCGCAGGGACCTCAAGGCGCTCTGTATCCTGTCACTCCACCCAGGAGTCGAAGCCAGCACGTCGACAAAAAGAGTCCAGCAACCAAGTCGGCAAGCAACAGTCTCCTTACATGTTGTTGGAGCTGAATCCCAGGAACTGGAGAATTTGTGTTGATGGTTGAGCAAATGGCTCTTGGGACTTTGTGGCGATGGTACTGTGAGGACTGTCTGGGACAGTGCCATGCACATAGACCGCTTGCTTGTGTTGTTTTCTTCTGATCTCCAAGACAAGCAACCAGAATGTGATATGTGCGTAGTGCGAGAGCTAACCACTTGAGAGCAATATCTTGCAATCCTTTCAAACGGTGCTGCATCTGGCACAATTCGTTTTGAGAAGTGGGGAAGGAGACGAGTACTTTCTCAATCGAGCTTGACAGTAGAGTGTCCAGCCTATAAAAGTTGTATGGCATTTGTCCATGAAATGCAGGAATTTGGAAGGATGCTATTGCTGCAGTTGCCAAGTGTTCCCAGGCATGTCGAAAATATGGTACGGCGGAATTAGGAGGCCGTGATGAAATTTGGTAAACACGTTTTTACATGTGCACTCCAAGCCTTGCCCACACATGGCACTCTTGACCAGAGGCGCCTAAAGGGAAATAAGGGAAATAGATGTAATCAATTATATGTACCATTAATTCGTTCGGCCCCACCCAGTTCCCTGAATCATGCAAACCAAATTCCAGTCTGAATTTATTCTCTCCAATCCCAGATACCTTCAAGACCTACTTGTCGGACCCTCCGACGTCAGTCCCACATTAAAAACCCCAAGGTCTCAAAACCGGTGAAACAAACTGTGCAGTTGATGGTAGGTGGGAAAACAGTGACGCCACACCAGTGCACACACTCTAGCGGAGACCGCTCCCGTTCGTCGCGATAGTGACAAGGTGCTGCGTTGACCAACGCCACTCCACTTATGTGCAGGGCATTCTCATACTCTCGGAAGTCGTCCACACTTGACCAGTTTGCTGTAATGAGGTGCTCCTCACAAAGATGCCACACCCCAAAACGAGTCGGTCCTTTCGTCGCCTCCTCGGATAAAGGCAAGGACCCGTTCCCCCGTTTCCCACTGCAACCGAGCGCTGATTGGCCGCGTTGGGAACGTTCGCCAGCTGTGCCAAAATTTCCGGCTGCCCTCCCCGACCAATTCCACCAGGCCAGCCAGCCCCCCCGGAGAGCCCAAGCGCCCCCGCCTCCCCGCGCCCCCCGGTGCCCCGGTCGACCGCCGTGCCGCCTCGATGGCCCAGAAGCGCCCGCGGGAGGAGTCGCAGGCCGCCTGCTTCGAGGACTACGGCGACTTCTGGGACGACCAGCCGCCGTACGTGCACCCCGCCAAGCAGGCCAGGACGTACACGTGGGTGCGGAAGGGCTACGGTGCGTGCGCCCCACGGGGCCCCCTCCGCGCATCGTGGCGCCAGAAAAGCGGGCAGGGGATCCTGTCTGCGCTGCATGGGGGCGGATTACCCGTCCTTAGGAACAGGAGGGGAAAAATGGGAGCAGCCTGTGGACTCTGTGGGGGGTCCGCTGCTGGCTTGGGGCGCGTTGGCGAGAGGGGACGCGGCACAGGGCAGGCATGAGCTCATTGGGCGGGCGAGGGGGAGATGCGGCTCCATCTGGGAGGGGCGAGGAGGGGCCCGGAGTGCTTGCGCGAGATCCGGGCGGAGGCGCCCAGGGGTCTGCCAGTGGGCTCCAGGGCGCCGGTGGCTGAATCGTGAGCTCCGGGGGTGGGTTGGGGGAGTAGGGCGGGAGGTGGGGTGGGGAGCCTGTGTTGATGGCTGCCGACGTTGAGTTTTGGGTCCTGTGCCAATGGGCACCCGTCCGGAGCGGTCTGTCCTGAAGGGGGTCGGTGCGGCGTCCCCGCGCTCAGACGCGCTGAGCGCAGCGGCGCGGGAGCAGATGCCCACAGCTCTGTTGCTGGTGGTGGGGAGCCGCCTGTGGGGCCCGTCGTCCTGGTGCTGCGCGGGTAGAATGGGATGTCGAAGGCGCTGGTGTGCGTTTTTGCTCAGGCACGGAGGTCGATCGGCAGCTGTGCGCCAAGACGGCGGAGATCCAGCGGCTGAAGGAGCAGATACGGGAGCGGGAGGAAAGTCAGAAGCGGCGGGCCAGGGAGAAGGAAATGGAGGAACTGAAGGGGAGGATAAGGAGTGAGGAGGACAAGTTGAGGCGAAGGAAGGCAAGGCTTGTGTGGCGTGATACGAGGGCTGCTTTGTGACTTCGGCAAGAACAGTTTTGGGAACTGGAACAGTCCTTCAAGGAGGCAATGTTGGACGAGGCTGGGTGGTCAATTCAAAGTTCGCCTCCATTCCAGCCATTGATTGTGCCTCCAATTCCGTAGTGCGTTTGATTCTCTGCCCCACAAACTCGTGCAGCTGCGTTTCACTGTATGACGTCACAGGAGAGACCCCAGTCAGCTCACATCGGCTGCTATGAAGCAAGGTGTCAACGATGATCAGTACAGGGGTGCTTTCCTGGCAGGCGGTCCTCTCCAGAATGCATGAAAGGATCCTTTTGTTCACTATTGTTATTGCCACAAATATACAATTGCCCCATATACGATGGACTGTTTCACGAGCAGGGCTTGTAGATCACGTTCGTGTTGGGCAGTCTTGCTGTGAATGCCATTCTGGGCCGATGCTCTGCCCTGCTGGTCTGACAGTGGCCCTGTTTGTCTGGGACGGGTTCAAAACATTAACATGGCCATGATCCACTGCAGGCTGCCCTGGAACAAGCCCAGTTGAATGAACAACTTGAAGCTAAGAAGAAGCAGGTGAGCCTTGCCTCTTCCTTCAAGACTCTTCATTGTTCCTGAGCTATTAATGCTGTATGTTCAGCTTCTGTCGTTGCATCTTTTGCGTGGTGTGCTATTGGCGACCTGTATCGTCACAAGCGCCACAAGCTACCTGGGTAAGGCTGTGTTGAAAAGCACCACAGTGCCTTGCTGCCAGATCTCCTGTTGGCAATGTCGATTCTGATTCAATTCTGATCTTTGGCTGATTTACCCCACCATGCCATACTGTGCTGGTAATGGACCTGCCTTATGGCTTGTTACCCTGCTATGCCTGTTGCATCAGGGCAGTCTGCCATTGTGGGGTTGCCCAGGGATCCAACTTGAAAATGTAGCACAGGCACAGGCTCCTCAGATGTGCACTGATGACGATGATTCAGCACTCGCCAGTGCATCGCATGCAACTGTGGCTACCACACTTCTGCCCGCATTCTTGTGTCCACAAGTTTGAAGGTTGGGACTTCCTGTTTCTATGCATAATACAGTTCGAGTTTGAATCTCGCTGCCTGTGAGTTTCCTGAGGGCACTGTTGATGGCATGCCTGCAGGAAAGGAAGAGGAAGATACGAAACACGTTCGCACAGGCAAGTGAGGGCGCCTGGGCGTATATCAGCAACTGATGGGACAGAATTTGTGGAAAATCCCAAATCCATGTCTTTGGGCGAGCAGAATCCTGTTCTGCGGACATGAAAATTGTGCTGAGCCTTCCAGTTGTGGGAACTGGCATTGATCACCGGTCAACCAGCCATGTTGACCCTTTAGCATTTCAGCAGTCGGTGCTGACAAAACTTTATTGAGACATGCACAGTTGGGTTGTCGATTAGTTCTGCCAGCAGTTGAGAATGCCCCTTGGGATGTTCAACAGTGGCCCATAGAAACCTGTCAGGTTGTTGCTCGGGAGCTTTGAGTGAGCAACATTGGAAGGCTGTAACAGTACGTCAAGACCTCATCAGTTTTGATAACAAATGCAGGCGTGGCGAACATTCCAGAAACAGCGGCTAACATCAGATGTTCGTTCCAGGCGTTCAATGTGAAGGCGGATGCTGAACGTCCGCCCAAACAGCAGAGCACACCTGTCGCCAACGCTGCCGATGTGTCCAGGATGCTGGAGGCCAGGAGTGATTACGAGTGCTTGCAAGTGAGTTGATAGCGAGGTTTTGCAGAGGCTCAGCATCGCATTCCCTCGAGTTGGGGTGAGCCTTTGAGCAGGGAAAGGTCGAGGTCGGGCAGTGAGCAGGAGTCAGAGGGCACAGGGTGTTCTGTCGTGCGCTGTTGTCATCCGCAATAGTAGATGCGCGTCAAGATGAAAATGTACCAGAGCTCTTACAACAGACTAAGGCGTCGCCTTTCAGCCCATTAGGAATGTATTCCACCGCGAACGATGCGTGCGCAACTTTGTGTAGGCAAGGAGTGCTGCTGCCGTTGCCTGAGACAAATCGACCTTGGTGGCGTAAACCTCGACTGCGCTGCCACGCTGCATCACAATACCTTGCCCAGGCGTTCGATTACTCTGTATATATGGACATGATGTTGTACGTGGAGCAGCTGTTCAGCAACGCAGCGTTTTGAGTTCTGGTGATATTCTGTCACCATCTTTTGACGTGTGCGTTCACAAGCCTCACCCCCACTGCATTTTGGTGCATCTCCAGATTGTGCAGCCCGCCATGGATGCTCAGTTTGAATGTCCTCTTGTTGCAGGTGCAGGCAGGGGAGAGTGCAGCCTCCATCAAGAAGAAATACAAGGAGCTGGCAGTCCTTTTCCACCCCGACAAGTGCAAACTGCAAGGCGCCAAGGCGGCGTTCCAGCGGCTACACCTCGCCTACAACAATCTGAATAGGATCGCACGGTAGCGTAGGAGCAGAGCCAGTTCGGAGTAGAGTCGAGGCTCGCCTGTATTTCAGGTGCACCTGGTGTCTTTTAGTGTCGTTGTCGCTGACGCGATTGTCAATGCTTTCAAGGGAAATGGGGTAGCCTGGTGCCATGGTCTGGGATGCACCGATGGAATTCGTTCATTCCCAGGCTAAGTGCAGCATGCAGAACGGCGCGCTGGCGCTGTGGCCCGCATGTTAGTGGGAAGTTCAGCCATCTTGGATCCTTGGTTCCTGTGGAGAATCGGAGCCCCGCCCCCGGTCCAAATGGTTCGCTGCAATGCGCAGCTGTTGGAACATATCAGCCCCCACGCCGCACGCTGTAGACCCAAAGCTTAGGCGCCTAGTTTTCCCTGTTTGCATTGGCCCCTGCACGAATCTCAATGCCAAATAGCATTCTTTGCCGAATCGAACTCTCTTGAGTTGTGCCCATACAATAGCTCAGGCATGTGCTGGCCACCCACTGCTGTGGATCCTGGCGCATTCTGGCGTTTGGACTGGAACGAACGACCAGCGGAACCTGCAGTTGTCTGTGAGCAGGAGGCCGCATCACTGTGCTGCGCCACAAAAAGCAGCAGGGCCAAGGGAACGTGTGGCATGGATACGACATCGGGCCGCGTCCCCACGCCAAAAGGCAACAGACGCCATCGGCGATTCTTTCAAGCGTTGTGGTTTGTCCATTGACATGCTCCACAGCGCAGGCATCGTGAAAACGAACAACGCACGAACCTCCATCAGCCGCGAACGACCCCGCTGAATGATACAATAATTTACAAAAAGAATCCCCGCTCCCTAACAAGAAAGAAAAGAAGCAATCGATCCATCGGAGACAGCCAGCGGTGTTCCGGGAAGGCGTGCAGCAGGTTGGTCAGTGCGATGAACAAACATCGACCGTGGTCGTCAGTCCTCTCCGCACTAAGGGCGGGGTGCTGCCAGACCCTGTCAGCGCAGAGCCCATCATTCAGCAGCAGAAGAAGATTGAGACACCACTGCGCGTCAGCAAGGCCTGCGTGCCACAATGAAGGACAGAACTGCAGATGGCACAGGTCAGTTCTCGGACAAGAAGGAACGAGTCGTCGATGATCAAAACAAATTGACACCACCTGCCAGTCCTCTACGTCTCCGGAGAATGCATTCCCCAACACCAAAACAAACGCCGTCAAAACTACGGTTGCAGTATTGTGCACAGCGCGATTTGTGAAGACGTAACTGCGAGACAATGCCTGGGCAGCCTTGATGACCAAAGTCGCCTTGACATCAATTTCGGGGAGACCGTTGGTGTTCACGAATACACTTAATCGGCATATAATCGGTTGGTTGAGCGGACTGGGCAGACATGGGGACACTCCTCACATCTCACATCCACTTAGGGTGCAAGTGAAAGTGCTCGTCACTGGTCGAAAGCGCATGCAAAAGATTTCTGCAGACAGAGCTGCCGTGCCTGTTTCTTGCGATGCCTCCCTCGATGGGCAGGGGCCCTCCTTGTCTGAGCTTGGCATCGTTCATGTGTCGCTATGTAGCGGTCCAGCTCCTCTTCGTCGATATCGACGTCCCCTTCATTCAGATGTATGGAGTCCGCGTCGTCAGCGCCGTAGCGCCTCGGCGGAGGATTCTCGGAAACATTGGTGCTGTCAGGAAGGAGGCGGAAAATCAAGACCACACTTCGAATCAGCGCAGAAGCGCACACTCCATCAATCTCGTCACAATTATTGCCATGGGAACAACACCAACACGGCACCAGGCTAGGAGGCATCTCGAGGGCAAGGCCATGGCCATATGAAAGCCTAAGCCATCGGTTCTGCTGCAAGATCGCCTTTCCACCCACTATCAGTGGTTCATGACAGGCTTGTTTTTTACGTTTACGCTTTTACGTTTATGTTTTATGCGTAAAAGCGTAAATTTGCGAAAGGTCCTATTTTTACAGCTAGTTTTACGTCGTAACGGCTCCCAGGGACACCCAGGTTACACGCTGAAAGTCGCGTACAATGAACAGTCCTCTGCCATCTCCAGCACCCGCAACACAATGTCCACCTCGCCTTTGGCAAGAGCGGCGATGGCTTATATCAAAAGATCGTTTTTTGCCCCTTCCAGGACGTCTGGCTGCCACCTCCGGACGCCGTAAGCCTGTATGTAATGTCCTTATGTACACGGGGCTGCATTTACGTTGTATTTACGTGTTTTTACGCATTTTCACGTGTAAAAGCGTTAAAAACACTTTCACGCGTAAAAGCGTCAATAAGATCAGCTTTACGGCGTACAAACCAAGCCTGGTTCAGGACACTCTCCAACTAGACCCACAACTTACGCGCTGAGCGTACCTCTCCCAGGTACCCGCCTGCACAGAATGCACAATGCTGTCCAGGTTGTACAGCTCCTGCAACAGACTGTTGGGGTCAAATGGGAGCTCTAATTCCAGGTGCTGCCTGTCACAGCCAGAAACAAGACTAGTTAACTCGACATTGATTCTCTTGTACTGCCCATCGTCGGTTTGCAGTGTACAATCAAGCCATCCTAGGGCACCCCAGCGAATCTGCTCCTGTTGTGCCTGAGAAGTACTGTTGACATCTTTGAAAGCAGAAGCAAGGGCAACATGACTCCACAGTAAAGGTGTTGCTGATCATGAAAGTCGCAAAGTGCGAAGCATCAGCATTCTGTCAGCAGTGCAGAATGCAATTATTGGGCACTACAGGAGTTCCACAAGTCGTGAAGGCACATGGCAGCCCACCTGTGGTTCAGAAGGGATCCTACGATCCCTCCCAGAGTGGCCACCGCATCCTCGGCTCTTTCTGAACCTCTTCTGCCACCTCCAAAAGCCTCTCGGTAGAAGGCATCCTGTGCAGCTTTCGCTCTTGAAAGTAGCCTGCAAGATAGGAATATGTACATAAGGACAGATACTTGGCCATCCAACACAGTGACTGTAAAGCCAGAGTGTACTTCTCTGTCCCACGATCTTGCCATTTCCCAAAGCAGCAGTAAGCAACTTAAAGCTTCTTACATGACCGGGCAACCTTGTTTCCGATTCAGTTTTGTCACCTGCATTTGTCATCCACACTTTTTCGGCTTTCATTTTCTTGTCATTCTGAGGAGGACAAGCTGCAGGGAAGAGAACAACATTTCTAAAGTTATAGTTGCGGTGCCCATCTTAAAGTGGAGCAGCCATATGTGCACTGTGCAAGTCAACACAAACTACTGAAGCATGCTCCTGTCTACAAGCTTGGTAGAGATGGAGAATGGAGGAGCAACCTGCACGTTGTGCAATTTGGTTGATAGCACTTTCATGGGATAAAGGTGTTCCATGTCTGTATTCCCCATTCAACAGTCTTGTTTTGCTGATCACACACAATTAAAGACAGAACCTGCAGGACTTGAGACTGAGGACACAAATAGTTAAAAGTAGTGGCACAAACTATGCATGGTTCAGGTCAATGTCAGGCGCAGCCCCGACTGAAGAGCAACATGTGCTCACACACCAAGGACCTCAGAGTATCCCAAATTCAAACAAGCTTTCATCCCAGTAAGCAACACACATGCAACAAGGATGTCCTGTGTGAGAACCTTCTTAACATGGAGGATTCTCTTGTATGTTTATTGTCCCATCATCCAGTTCGTTCCACAGAGCAGTTGTTGCTTTCAGAAGTGCACACTGAAAACCCTCAGAGGGTACTTCAACAGATAGAAGCACAGCACTACCTTTGCGTCTCCGCCAGGAAGTACGCATGGTCTAGGCAGCCAAGATCTGGCTCTGCATCAAGAAAATCGACGCAATTCATCGCATGTCGTTGTGTATTGCCAATTCATCTGCCAAAGCATCCATTCGATTTGCACACTAACATGGCCCCACATGGATAAGCATCCACCGGCTGGGCACACAGTGTTTGTTGCAAGCTCTGTGCTCCAACCTGTTGAGCTGATCAGTTGCCACAGTAGCCTATGTATCACAAAGCACCCTCACCAAACTGCAGCAAACAGTACTTGACAGCTGTTGCATAAGAGTTTGCATCGTTCATACGAAGATGCACAGTCAGTGTCACCAACCACACACGTGCCTAAGTCAACCCCCAGCATGCCCAGTTCCGTTCCAAGCACTCATGCTTGGGAAATCTCCTCATCCCCAACAAGGCGAGACTGCCAATCTAGCAGCGACTCGATGGACTGGTCCAGGTTCGCTGAGCCTCTCATCCAAGAAGCGTGTTTCTTTTTGTGCCCATTTGAGCCCCAGGGCATGGTCATGACCAATTCACAAACAAGCCCTGATCAGGGGCCCCAGCCTTTCATCCAATTTTGGGTGCTTGAACGTCATGCATCTGGTAGGATGAATCCATTCATACCAGGGCCGCAGCAGTGGTGTTCTTTTCGTCACAGAGAATCTCCCAACAGAGCACCACTTGGCAGTCGCGAATCATGTCTGCAGTTCTTTTCAATCGTTTGCTTACACCTGTTAAAATTGACAAACAATACCCTTGCACCTAGGAAGCAACGGCGAGCACAATCACTTGCAAAACGTTGAATCAAACTTCAACGTGCTCAATACTTGTGCAATGCAGCCAGCGCACCTTCCTCTTCAGCTTTCGCCTCCTCTGGCACGACTGGCTACACAGCAACGAGCCACCACCAGAGCTCAGCGCGAGGAGCCATGCCCAGGAGCCCAGGCGGGGGCCGAGATGCGCAAATGAGGCAACAGTGTAGCGGGGGTGCACTGCCTACCTCGACCTCGCCGTTCGGCAGCACGATGGCGTGTATGGGCGCCGCGCACAGCGGGCAGAGGGGGTTCCTTCTTCCCGAGGCCCATTTCCTCAGACAGCCGACGCTGCGGACCGGGCAGACATCGTCAATCGCAACAGCCAAATGCACCAGGCCATCCGGCACCTCGCTCGATGACAATCTCAACCTCCCGTGCTCGACAAATGCCGATCGGAGCAAGGAGGTCGAACAGAGGGGCGCAACCTCGCGCCTGATCATCTTCATCGCGGGAGGGGGTGCACATTGCCTTAAACGTTCTCTTCACTGTGCGGACGGTTCCTCCTCTCACTGTGAAGGCGTCAGAGCAGTTTCGGTTGCGAGGCGCGTTCGACTCCAGCCTGACAGCAGGACGTCCTTGGACACAGTAGGGTGGGTACGATTTTCCGGTTCAATACGGGCCCTCTCAAGTCCCGGAAAGTCTTGGGAGCGTGGCTCTCAACAGCGGGCAATCAGGCACTCGCTCAGGCCGCTGGGGACACCGTGCTCCAAAAGGGGGGAGAGAGGAAGAGAACGGAACCGCTCGCACCAGAATTCATGTCGACAGCCTCCCACGCGGGCCGCGTCCCCCGGCGCGGCATCGCTGAGACAGATGACGCATGTCCCGCTCCGAACCGCTAGTTCGGCCCTTGAAACGCGCTCGCCGCCTGGGTTGCTGGCTGCCATGGACCGCGCTGGGGCGTGCTTGCTACAAGGGCGGGGTGGAGTTGGGGCCCTCTGGTACTTAACGTGCGGGAGGCACGTGGAGTTACGGGAATCATTCGGGACGCGAATCGGCGGAGACGGAATATGGAGCATCGTGGTCTGAGGTGGCTTGCGTTGCGCTGAAAAGGAGCGCCCTTTTTGCGTGTACAGCGAATGGGTGCGCTCCTTTTCAGCGTCCACACATGTGTGGGCAACTGGGAGGGCATCCGAATACCTAGCCCGACATACACGGTTAATCTCCGCACCCATGGCCTCGCGCACGGTGACCATCTGGTGGACGCCGCTCCGTTGGATGGATCCCACACGGCCAAGAGCAACGAGCGGAGTCAATTCGCCAACACATCGCTGCCCGGGATGGTCCGATCAGGACACCATGCTGCACGCCGAAAGGCCCAAGAACTGAAAATTTTGAATCTATTCTCCTGCAGCGACGCTTTCTGTGAGCTTGTGGGAGTTGGGGCCTGTTTGTGGCGCCGAAGCCATGTTGAAGCAACCCTGACATCGTGGACAGTTCGACAGGCAATCGGTCAATCGCATCATCGGTTGGTCGATCGCAATCCCTGTGTGGCACACACGTGATCACTCCGTGCGGTACAACACACAGTAGGATCCCATGCACGATGACGATAATTTCAAGAATCAACGAGGAACTGAGATTCACCAAAGGAGAAATCCCATTGAGGGCAAATGCATATCCAAACATCGCAAGGAAAAGGAAGCTCGGCATTTTTATGTGCCTATTCAACCCTCATATCTCGCTTGACGGGTACCTCTCCGGGAGAGGCTCTCCCAACCTGACATGCACCCTAACCAAATGCAATATGTAGTCCGTTTGGAACACTGTTTTCAGTATTTCCGCACAATCCCCATGACCGTCATACAAAATTTGCTCTTAACCCAAAACTTTGGGATCGAAGCACATTCCAAGAACTAAGCCCCTGTACCTAAAATCTCCAAGGGATTGGTGTATGACAGCAAAACAAGATGGATGGTGGTCACCGGGCACTTTAAAATAGGGAGGCTGCTGGCCAACAGGGAAGGCCAAACAAGGACACCCATCAGAAGGCAAGGCTCGCTTTGCTTTGAATATCTCGTAAAAGTCCCAGCAGATCCCTTGGCCCTAGTTCTACGGTAGCCAGTGGACAAAGGTTCAAACTGCGTAGGAGACTACCGGCCAGCAACAAGCCTGGATGCCTGTACTTCCCTGAATGCCATGCGCATGCCAAGCGCCCACCCGTGTGTTTCCAATCTAAAGAACATTAGCTAATCATGAATCGCATAAAAATCCAGAAATCTCCAAATTTGGGCAGCGCCTTCCCTCCCTTCTGCACTCTCTACCATTTTTCCTTTCTTATCTCTGTAGAAATCGATGCAGCTCTGTCGCCGATAAATAAAATGACCTGTTGCATCATATGATAATTTTCACACCAACCTTTTCAGGCATTGGCAATGGCATTTTGTGTGACTGCCCAGGTGGCGTGCTCCAGAACACCTAGCAGCAGTATCCCCATCTCGAGTACCGCAACAAGGGTAGAAACTTCACCTTTGATTTTCAACATGCGTGCAACAAGTTTTTGCCTCTCATGTTGTAGAAACAGTGACACTGAAGAGAAATAGCTATGTGTTCTATGCTTTTCAAGCCACTGTGTCGCATGGCAATGATTCGAAAATTCCGCAACTCCAATTTGATTCCTGCAGGTCAAGTTGAACACGTCGCAGGCCCCACAAAAATACAATCAACTAACTTCCCCCGGGCCGTGACCGTTAGGGAAATTACGGTTTGCGTGATGGTGGCCAGGGCTGCGGAAACTTCCGACCCCTGCCACGGGGACAAAGCGTTTAAGGTATCACCTGTTTGTGCCGATGATCTGTGCAGTTCAAGAACGGCGCATAAGATCAGAGGTGTTTTGGAATCACAGACAGATCGCTTCCAAGGCCCATAGAACGCGACGGCAGCAGTAAGATAGACCAGAGAATCTGTAAGAGGCCAACCGGGAAGCACTTGATTGTATTCCCGCGCCCCGCTGCGGGTAGCATTTCCTGCAAATTTATCTCGTTGGCGGGAACGCGGGAGGTGGGAGCGCAGAAAGGAGGGGCGAGCTACTGGCCTCGGGCCAAAAGCGTTTGGCTTGTGGACGGGGCAGCCGCAAGTTACGTGAAGTTCCGATTCACTGATTTACAAGCAGGAATCAGCAGAGACGGTGCAACGGGCTAATTGCGGGCTGGCTCGTGTTGGCTCCCGACCAGTTGCTGTTGCCAGTGCTTTTGTCCTGTGCATGGGCCATTAGTGATCGTTGACGAGGAATACGAGGCGTGAGCCTGGGGCATTGATGCGGGGCCAGAATACGGGGCCTGGACCATGAAGTGGAATGTTCCGACTGCTAAGTGTTTCATGCGCTGCCAGCATCATAGTGCGTCCAGCGCCGGCGTCGGGCCCTCTTCGATTCCAATATCGGAAACATCAATTCAACGAGACGACAGAAACAAGGTCGCCAAACCAAGCGTCCCTATCAGACTCTTCCCCCAATGCATTCAATGGTGATTCCACACAAACCCGAAATTGGTCGCTCATGCCAGAGACTGTACAGGTTCGCAGTGTGGGCAGCGGTTCCCGACGATACTTCGAACGCATGAAAATCGGTCGTCCATGTGCCTGTGAATGCTCCCAATCTCAACAAAATGTCACAGTTGTGTATTCTCCCCTATCTCCGTTATTGCCCTTGTCAATTGCACTGCCAACCCGCTTGCTGATGGTCGAAATTTCCATGCACCCTTCACTACTTTACAAGCTCGTCCACCGCGGATTCTATTTCAGGAACACCAAAATCGATTGCATCACGAGATGCACTGGCTCATCTTGCAACTCACGCACAACAAACCTCAAAATTCGCCCGGATTTTCCAACATATTCCGGCTCTCTTTGCACATACACCGTATAGTACAAACACAACTCGTATTATACAACACACAGCATCAAAACAGTGCGATACACGAACAGCCTGTGCTCCCCTCCTTTTCCGTCTCTGCATCGTATCCCGTCGTCAGCATCACAAACGGTACTGGCACCTTGTTGCAATGCGCAGCGTGCTTCAAAGCCCGTTCGCTGCTGTGCCAAGCGCCTTCGCAGCGGCTGCCGTGTGCTGCCCTAACCCCTGTTGCCCGACGGGGGCGACCTGGCGACCGGATCCCCCTTCTGCAGAACAGGGGGGCAGGGTTGTGAGAGAGGGCTCGTGTTCGGCGAGGTGTTCGTGGCCATCACCGCGGAAAGATGGGAGTGCGACGACGGCCGTCGTGCTGCGACTGAGAGGGTGAATCGACAAAGCCGGCACGTCGAGGCGACCAAAGGCGCAGCAGAGCGTTGTGGGGGAGAAACAGAAACAGCGGTGTGGCGGTACCAGACGCGGTCGCAGCGACGGCACCAGATCTCCCAGGCGTCTCCGCGAAACTCCTTCGGGTCTTCGTCGCAATCTGTTGATTATGAAATTCCATGGATTTGATCCTGAGCAACTGAGCTCTCCAACAAGCGGGAGCGCCTCCCGGCAGCCGAGCTCGACGTTAGGAAATGCCTGAGCGACTTCTCTGGCCATTGAGAACCGAGCCGTGCGTCTAGTCCTCCGCAACAAAATTATAACACAGCCCCGGATGCAAGGGCAGCAGCAGCGAAACACCTTCGCAGGCAGAATTGAAGCCACCAAACCCGCACCACGCAGGACGCGACAGTGCGGCGCAGGTGGGCGGATGGATACAAGCGCCCTTTGGGTAAAATCACGCATCGCGGGTTGCCCCGTCCTACCCTCGAGTCGCAGCGGAAGAAATGACCCATCGACTTGTCAAGCGACGCCCGGCGCTCCACCGGGGAGCTGCTGTAGATGGCATTGTAGACGTCGTCGGAGCACAGGCTCCTCCTCCGCTGCTGCGTGGTGCGAATCTCTTTTGGCTGGCTGTCTGCCCCGTCCATGTTGTTCACCTGGTTTTGCAATCCGGATTCCCGCAAACCCGCGCCGAAACGACGAATCCCAGCAACCCACGGGCCTGTCCGCACAGCGGCGCGAGAGGAGTATCTCCAGGTGCCTGAGAGGGTGCCGTGGGGCGCGGTGGAGATGGAAAGGGTGGTCAGCCTACCTCGAGGCGTTGGCGAACACCGAAACCGCCCCCAGCTGGCCAAGCGTGGAGAGTTTTATGGTTGCCGATTGAGTCAGAGAAGGAGTCAGGTGCCGCGTCAGTGTGACGTGCGACAAACGCGGAATCTTTCCCGCACGGCTGACGCCTTCCGAATCCGGCTGAGCCACAGTTCGGACAGCAGGTCGGGTGTGCTTGGCTGGTCAGTGTGCCAGCAGGAGATTCACTTCGAATTTGGTGATGGGGAGAGCCTTCTTTTTCGCCGGGGAGGAGGCAGCCAAGCGCGATGGGCAAGTTCGTCTTGAACGTGCGTCTCCCGCGCTGAAATTGGACCGCTGCACTGCCCAGCGAAAGCGAGCACAAAGACAGCGACCCGCGGATTCTAAACAGGGGCGAGGCGACCGCCGACCGCCGAAACGCGACCAGGGTGGGAATTGTTAGAAGGGCATCAACCGCAGTGGGCACGTTCATTGGCATACTTGGCATCAGTAAGCATCATTGTGCGAATCTCTTGCGCCCATGAAAAGGTCCACCACGGCCCCAGCATCCACTGCTTTTAAGCACTGTATGCTTGGGCAGCCTCCGCACAAAAGCACTGAAGCCCAGGAAGTCGGGAAGATGTTTGTCACGGTCACATTTTTTGGGCGACAGTGAGACGGTTCTTTTCTGCGACAGTGTTGCTTGTTTTTGCCTCAGCGTTGTTCATTTTTTCGGCATGTCAGAACTATTCTTTTTGTGGCAGTGGCAATGACAAATGCGTGACTTGCGGGCACCTGGCCTGTCGAACCAACCCTAAGGCTGCTCAGAGAACAGAGACAAAAGGGCAAAACAGGGAGCGTTGAGGGACCACCGGGGTACCCATGATAACCAAGAGGGGCTTTGGCGCCCATGCTAGCACTAAGATTCAACCGAACTGGTTGAAACTGGAGCCGGGTTACTAAAACTGGCCCAGGTGCGAGCGTTGCGAGGCGCCGTGCACCCCCTACTTGCCATAAATAGGGGGGGGGAATGGGCGAGTTGGCTGTAGAGGCCGAACTGGGGCTGCCGCGCTCAGATCGCCAATGAGTTTGAACCGAAATGGCCTACGCACTAGCAAATGCACGCATTGCGAGGCCCCACCCTGCCAAAACAGTTCACACCCGAGCCGAAGCAACCAAACGGTAGGCACAAGGGGGCATTGAGCATCCCCAAACTTGCAAAAACTTCGATCCTATAAACAATCCGGGCGAGGTGGCTAGATTGGGTTTAGTGGTCACATACCCTGCCTTTTTGGCGTTTCTAAAATCTTGGATCGACGTGCAACTATGTTGGCTGATGCGCCATGCCGATCTAGGACCCACAATTGAGCCAGCTGGGGTGACTGAGATCCTCCATTTTGCCATGTTTTGGATCCTGCCAGAGCCATTTCGGCAAGGCTTGGGGAGCCCCAACCTTTCGCGATCGAGCCAAGCGGACTTTGCCATTGGACAATGTTGAACGCCCCCGCGTGTCAAGTTCGAGATGGCTTGGTTGGGTGGTGACGTGGTTTTGTTCGTTGGAGCCGGTACGCGCCTGCAGTCGCCCGGTCCATCCCTTACGGGTGACCTCGGATCTCCGCCAGATGGCATGCAGATCCAGCGTAATCGGGGCGTACGCTTCTTCGGAGTACACAGCAGGGCCCGGGGACGCGGGATCGCAAGGCATGCATCCTTCAGCCAGTGGCAGCAACGGTCATTGGACGGCGGGGGCACGCGGTCGCCCCCGCAGGAGTCGGCAGTGAGCCAAGAACAACAATTACAGTCAGACAGTTCGCCCCCTACATCCAAATACCCGTCCGACCGTCACATCTCCAAGTGTGCTAGTATATTAAGACATGAACACAATGCGCTAAACAAAACGTGCCTCCGGTCACCACCAAAATAGCTCCCATACTCCCCATACTCGGCCCCCATTATCCAGGCTGCAGCACAAGAGACTGCACCCTTAAATCACCCATAAATCCACATATTTAAACAACAAAGGCCAAAAGGTAAAATAAACCATTATACTATAAATATGGAGTTGTACACCATTATCTAAAGATAATGAGAGAAAGAAATGGTCCATTGTGCCTACCCTGTTATGCACAGCGGCCTGAAGTAGGGGACGCCTTACTAACGGCCCTTGGTGTGGGGGACGCCCTGCCCAAGATACTTAATCCTCAACCCATTGTAACCATTCTAGGTATTAGGATATGGGAGCAGGAGGGGTAGTCCCGCCTAGGTCCCCGTAAGGACCTAGGTGCCCGGCGAGGTAGGTCCGCGGCTCAAAGAGGGCAGGAGCCTCACACCAACAACCTTTTCACATCATTTGGTTTCGGAGCCACCTGTGGGTGGCGACCACGTTTTCAATTGGGAGCGCACGGAAGCAGAAGCAACAAGGCTTCTTCCCCGGCCTCCTCGATGGAGGCTGAGGAAAAGGATTCCACAGCCCAACAAGGCACACCCGAAATGGGAGATTCGCCCCGACAGGGGACCCCAACAAGTTCGGCCGGTGAGGGAACCACAGCCCGAAATGGGCAAGAGCAGGAAGAAGTCCAAAAGGACATGGCCGGTGCATTGTCGGGACAAGAGGAGCCAGAGGAGCCCGACCACCCGATGACCGAGGCGGAGGCGCCCCAAGAAGAGGAGGCGGCGGAGCCGGGAACCATGGCGGCCCTTCTTCAGGCACCGGGAATCATGGAGCTCTTGGAGCAAATGGCGGCAGCTGCGGCTTTGCGGGCCCAGGAGACGCGCGACAAAGAGACCGCCGCCCGGATCGCCAAACTGGAGATCACGGTGGCCTCTGCGTAGAAGGAGGCAAGGCAACATGAAGTTGCCCTGAAGAAGGCCAAGGAGCAGAGTCGCCAGGCCGCCGAAGCAAAGGCATCGGCTGAACAGCAGGTTACCGCATTGAGTGACCGGCTGTTGAAGCAGAAAATGCGGGCGAGAGAAGCGGAGGAGAAAATCGCCCAACCTGCAAAACAGGCCAAAAGGGCCCCTAGTCCGATAGGACAGCCGATGCCGATGACTCCAGAAGCCGAGGGCGACTGGCAGACGGTCGGCAAGCCACGGGCGAAAAGAAAGAGCCCATCGCCAGGTGAGACCGGACAGAGAGAGCGGACGGGTTCGAAAACAGGCCGAAAGGCTAAGACCTCAGATCCAGTGAGGGAGATCGAAGGCCGAAAAGCCCACACCCCAGAGCCGCGGGTCAGGTCACAGGTGTACATACAGACACCAAGTGAACCGGAAGTGAGCAGTGATTAGTCGCTCATAGAAAGCGCTCGTGCTGTATGTGGATCAAGTCCGGACAAACCGAAAGGTCATGATTGGAGTCCCCGGAGACCCGCATTACCGGAGTGGGGACCAGGAGAGAGTTGCAGAGTGGTGGAATTTATTCCAGACACTGGGGAACCGTACAGTCGGCAACCCCCATGCAGAGTTTAATGGACTAAGTTCGATAGCAATCGCATTGACGATCTGGATGAAGGCTGGCAAATGGCCGTGGAACGTTTTGGAGAAAGGTTAACCACCGCGAGGTTGATAAGGATCCAAAGGTGGTATGGTCCTGGAATGGCTGATCAGATTGCCAAAGAAGACCCGAACTGGCCGGAAAAGATGGCCTTTGCACTTAGGCATATTCCCGAGCCTTGGGACTTGAGCGAGGGAAGTCCGAAAAGACCGAACCCCGATGATCCCCACGAACGGTGGGAGGAGATCTCCAAATTGTCGTTTTCTTCATGCGGTTCCCTGTTACCGGGCGACATGTCGATGCGGGCGCAAGTGCATAGAAGGGAAAAAGAGAGACGACATATTCGTAACCGGGATCAGTTTGCCCGTGCGAAGAAATTGGATGAGCGAAAGGCTCAGAAATCCAGCCAGCGCAGAGAGCTGAGAGCTATGCAGCGTGAGTGGGATAGGCAATTGAATCCCAAAAAATATGAGCGTAAGCGAGCTCATAAACGCCAGCGCAAGGCTGAGATCAGGCGGTTTTTCTCCGCAGGAGGGAGCCAAAACGCGCAGCTCCTCGAGGCTAAGCCGGTGGCGGATGAGCTAGACCCGGCCTATCAAGCCCTAGCTTTTGCCGAGCTCGAAAGGAGCCAGCTGCAACAGGCGGCCAGATGGGCTGATGAATTGAGTGGGAGCAACAGTGGTGTTACCCACCCCGCTCGATTTGGAAGGACACAGCCTGAAAAGGCATCGCCTCCAATTAAAGAGGCAAGAGTACCGGAAAAAGCATCGCCTCCGGGTAAAGCGGTAAGTATACCGGAGAAGGCGAAAATTCTGGTGCAGAAGGCGTAGCCCCCGGAGGACAAGAAGCAGCCTAAAAAGGCAAAGCATCAGCCTGAAAAGGCAAGGGAGGAATCCCAAGGAACTCAGAGACCAGTTCCAGGTAATATTGTGGAAGCAGTGCCTCATTTGATTCCTGTTGAAAGTGCACACTTGCGTACACGTACAGAAATTGGAGATTCTGCCGGTAATGACAAGGTTGTGTATCTCGGATCGGCAGGCACACCAGCCGAACCCATCTCCCGTGAAAGGAGGGAAGATTATGCTGTTGTCAAAAGGCAGGAAACTACCTTAGAGAAGGCAAGGGCAGAAGCGGTAGAAGCTGCCCGGCTGCTCGATGCAATGGGCAAGGAGGATTATGCTGAGTTTGTCGAATTTCAGGCAGCTCGGCGTAAGGACCACCAGCCCGCCCAACAACCAAAAGGGCCTCTAGTTGGGGAGAGCAGTTATGGACCAGGCCCCCGGGGAATTGTTTACCGGAAGGGGAAACCTGATCCAAGGTTCCAACAGCGCATGGCACAGCAGCAGCAGTAGCGGCAAGAGATGGGATATGCCCAATCCAGAGGATCAGTTCCCGTGATGAAGGTACCTATGATACAGGACGCCCACGGGTTCTGGGACACGCTTGGGGTATTCCACAACCCCGACGGTGGTGTGTACTACAAGGGGTACTACCATCCAAGTGGTCGACGAGCCCCATACCGTGCGACAGTACCTCTGGACGCTTTGCAGAGCATCCCCGCCAAGTTGCAGGATCTGTTTGAAGCGCAGCAAGCAGCACTGGGCATTTTTGTGCCTGAGAGCCAGGAGGCAGCCACAAAGTGGCAGGCTGTTCAGCTGACGGGGCGAAGAGTTCCTACAGAAGGAACTGTGCAGATGCCGGCGGGACCATCAAGACCGCCTGGTCCTTCAGCACCGGTCTGCCCCGCACTCCAGCCAGAATTGGCAACAGAACAGCTCGGAATGGTGCCAAAATGGCCAGCAGTGCCCTTCACAATGGGCCAGATGGGGGCACAGGGAACACGGCCTCAGATGCAAACTACGCAGCAGAAGATTCAGAGGTTGCAGGAGATGTCCCCCTTTGCCCCCGAGACGGAAGGCAATCAGGCGCCGAGGTACATCCACCCCCAAGTGGTGTACCAATATCAACCCAAAAGGGTACATCAACCCGAAAGAGTACAACAGGCACCGACAGCCCCAAGGCAGCAGGTGATCCCGCTGCAGCCTCCTAGAGAAGCACCCCATTCGGGGGAGCCAGGAGAGTTTGAAGGAACAGCGGGACATCCTCCAAGCCTGATGTAAGTCCCTGAACCACCGCATGATGAGCGGTTGGTGCCCATCGGGAGGGGCTGCATATGGCTATTGACGGGCCTCCTCCGCCCCCAGAAGATTGCGATCCCATATGACCCGGATACATGGGCCAGGGATATCTTCAGGCAGCACAAGGGATGCCCTATGCCCCGGTGCATTTTCAGCCCGAAATTGGAAGTCAGGTGAGCATGCCTAAGATAAATACTCAAGGCATAAAACCCCCAAAGTGGAATGAAGATAAGCAAGCATTGACTAAGTGGTTGCAGGAAATCATTATGTATTTCAAAACCACTGTGGCTCCCCGATCTCAATGGGGATGGATAGCACTGAATACTCTGGAAGAGTCAGTGAAGCATGGCTTGCTAGCCCAATTGGGCCACTGTAGGGGGTGAATATTGATGCTAAAGTGCTCTCGCAGCCAAAGTTCCAACTGTTATGGGAACAGTTTAAATTTGGCATGGAGACACTTTATGATCATAAATGCTCAGACTTTGAAATTTGGTCTGAGATAGCAGCCTTTACAAAGGCAGGGACATCGGGTCCCGATACGATCAAATACATGCAACTTTTGGAACAAATGTTTCTCAAGTGTGAGAACGATCTGGATGACTTTTCCAAGTTGCATGCACTATATACTGGACTCCGTCCAGATATAAAAAGAAAATATTTGTTAAATAAAGATGATGAGCAATGGGCCACTTATGCGAGCTTGAGAGCTCATTTGTATAAAGTGGGGCCAACATATGACCAGGAATACAAGGCATATAGCTCACGTCAAAATGAAAGCCGAAATGGTAGACCGAATACGAGTAACCGCCTACCCTCTAACAAGATCATTCACAAGCATCATGCATTGCGAGTGGATAATCAGGGAAAGCCCGTGTTGCACAACAGGCTGAAAGGTCGAGGGGGAATGGTTCCTAAAGGTTCTCGTACTGATTTGAAGAATGGTCCGCAGGCCCATAGTGATTTATGAGCCGCATGCGGATATACGCGATCCCATGGAAGGGAAGCTGGTCACCAATCATGCACAATTGCACGAGACAACGATAGAAGTACTGAAAAGAGCAGGGAGGTGTTTTAGGTGCTTTAAACCCTTCCATGCCAACCATCTATCAAGTGGTGACTGCCCGGGATCTGGGAAACTTCCCTCCATGCAGGTGAGTCCCGATCAAACTGTGAAAACAAAGGGCACGAATTCATATGCATTGTGTTTGGCAGCACGAAAAGACACCGTGAATGGTGCTAAACTTCTGACTACACCCATGGATGTGCGAAAGAATGTGGCACCAATCGTTCCAATTCCTAAACTGAAACAGTTGCAAGCTGTTGTCAATCATGTGATGCCAATTCATCAAAAGTGTGCACAGCCTGAGAAAACCCAAACGGGTCTGCAGAATGAAGTGGATCATTCTGATCGTATGCTGGATCCTATGCACTTCAAACATATTCAATCTTTGGTTTCCCACCAGTTTACATTGGACGCCTGTTCTAACCCAAAAGGGGATAACGCAATGTGTGGGCAATATTGTTCAGGAGATGCAAGTTTCTTAATGAAACCGTTATCTCATGAATTCGTGTGGATCAATCCACCTTTTAAGAATGCTGGTCCATTCTTAGACCACTACTTTGTTGAACGAGCAAAGGCCCCACAACATGTAGGGCATGCATTCTTCTACCCGCATGGCGGGCCTTCCTCAACGATCCCAGGCTGCGCCAAATGCGCACCCTAATTCAATACCCAAAGGGTACCCGGTTGTTTACCCAACCGTATGAAGATCGTCCAGGTCGCAAGGAAATGCCTGGCATTCCTTGGCCTGTCAATGTGTACTACCAACCCCCAGAGGGATCAGTGGGTCACCGCATTGGCGGAGTTTCTCAAGATCACCCTCGTTTGACCTTTACTAGTCAGGTTGGGTATCAACCCGCGACTATCCTCTTTGATATGGGGGCCACCGGCACGGCCTACATAAACCCGACATGTTGTCGACGTTTAGGCCTCACCCTTAAACAACCACATGTGGCATCTAATCGGCAGCTTTGTCGCCTTCACCACATACAGCGGTTAGCACAAGCTACCCATCATATTGTCGATCCTACAGAGTTCTCCACACCTCCCCGTATGGACTCCGCTTCGCCGGAGACTGAAGTTCTCCTGGCCAATGGATCTTCACTCCCCTCCTTAGGGGTGGTGGATGTACCCTTAAATATCCAAGGGTACAAAGACATTGTCCGTTGTGTGGTCATCGACCTCTCTGACGACTATGACATCATCCTTGGAGACAATTGGCTCTATGAGCACGCTGGTGTCATTGATTATCGTCGTGGACATATCTGGGTGGTTTCCCATGGCCGCGAGTTTACCCTTTGTAGTTCTCCACGTCCACCCCCTTCCCCACCTTCGCCTGTGCGTCGGTTGGGTTATTTGTGTTCTTTGGGTTATACTCGTTGAGCCTATCAATGGGGATCTCCTCTCCGTTTGGTTTTGGTTCGCCAGGTCGGCGATCTCCCTGAGGGGGACGCACCAGGCCCTTCGGCCAACACAGGTGAAAAGACTATTTTGCATGCTGTAAACCCAGCACAAATCACATCCCTCTTAGAGGAGTACAAGGACCTTTTTCCTGAGGAACTCCCTGAGGGCCTTCCCCCGGATCGCGGAGTTGCTTTGACTATCCCGCTTGAGGAAGGTACCAAACCGGTAAAGCGACCAGCCTTCCAGTATAGTCCGAAAGAAATGGACGAGATCAGATCACAGGTGGATTACCTGTTGAGAAAAGGTCTGATTACAGAGAGCAGCAGCCCTTTTGGGGCCCCAATACTCTTTGTACCAAAGCCAGACGGCAGCCTACGAATGTGCATCGATTATCGAGCACTGAACAAAGCCACTGTTAAAAACAAGTGGCCAATCCCTCAGATAGACACCCTTTTGGATCAACTGCAAGGAGCCAAGATTTTCTCGGCTATAGACTTACAGCAAGGGTACTATCAACTGCAGATTGATAAGGCAGATTGTGCCAAAACCGCTTTTGTGACGCCGTTGGGTCTTTACAAGTTCAAGGTACTTCCTTTTGGACTCACGAATGCCCCAGCAATATTCCAGCAGACGATGCGCCATATATTTGGTGATCAAATTGGCAAACACGTTCTGGTTTACCTGGACAACATCTTAGTGTTTAGCCAAACTGTTGAAGAACATCCTAAACACCTTCGTCAGGTGTTAGAGGTGCTATGACAACAGAAGTTGTATTGTCGTATGCACAAGTGTTAGTTCAACAAGGAGGAAATCTCCTATATGGGATATATTGTGTCCCAAGAGGGCATTCGCCCAGATCCCGAAGGGATCGAGAAGGTGAAGAACTGGCCTGTACCACAGTGCGTAAAGCATGTACAGCAGCTCCTCGGGCTGGCAAACTATTTTCGAAAGTTCATACAGGGCTATTCAAAAATGGCTACTCCCTTAACAGACTTGACCAAACAGAATAGCAAGTGGGAGTGGACAGCAAAATGTCAAGAGACATTTGAGCACATAAAGGAGTGTTTAACCACAGCTCCATTGCTCAAGATGCCAGACCCTGAGAGATCGTTTGAGGTCATAGCAGATGCATCTCAAACTGCAGTGGGAGTGGTTCTGATGCAGGATAATCATCCAATCTGCTATGCCAGCAGAAAGTTCCTCCCAGCGGAGTTGAACTATAGCGTGACAGATCAAGAAGCTTTAGCTTTAGTCCACGTTGTCCAGTTATGGAAGTGTTACCTTGAAGGGACACGCTTCAAACTGGTAACGGACCATTGTCCGTTAACCTATCTTAAGTCACAACCACAATTGAGCCGAAGATAGGCTAGGTGGTTTGAGATCTTACAACAGTTTGACTTTGACTGGGAATATCGCCCAGGGCAAAAGAATGTGGCTGATCCACTCTCTCGCATTCCTCTATCACCTGATGAACAGGAGGCCAGGAGGAAAAGTCAACTGGTTGTCTGTGGCTTAAGAGCAATACGCAAGCAGGGACAAAAGAAAAAGACGAAAGAGATGGTAGAGGCAGACCAATTAGCCTCTAGGATCCGTCAGGCCTATGGCCAAGATCCCCAACTTGAGTCTGTGAAACAGCAGCAAGAGATGCGTTGTACAGACGGTTTATGGCTAGGAGGCAAGCAGGTATATATACCAAACACTCTGAGGACTAAGATCTGCTAGTTGGCTCACGACCATCTAAGTGCGGGACACTTTGGTCAAGCCAAAACCCTGGATTTAGTCCAGCGATATTACTGGTGGCCAGGAATGAGACGAGAAGTACAACTACATGTTGATACTTGCCTAGTTTGTCAACAGGCTAAGTATTCTCGTCAAAAGACCCCAGGCTTGTTACAGCCTCTGGGCATTTCTGAGGAGCCATGGACTGAATTGTCCATGGACTTCATTACCCAACTGCCAAAAACTAAGGGAGGTCATGATGCTATCGTCGTGTTCGTCGATAGACTGACCAAAATGGTCCGCCTCGCAGCCACGACCACTGACCTCTCCGCAGAAGGAGCAGCTGACCTGTTGGTGCAAAATGTGATAAGGCACCATGGTCTCCCCTCTCAGATAGTGTCCGACGGAGACGTTCGGTTCACTTCCAGGTTTTACCGGTACCTGGCCGAGAGGTGGAAAATTCAGCTCAACATGAGCACTGCGTACCATCCACAAATGGATGGCCAGACTGAAGTCATGAATCGGATTCTGGAGAACTACTTATGCAGCTATACGCGTTCTGACCATGATGCGTGGGATGAATTGCTAGCCATGGCCGAGTTTGCAATGAACAACTCGAAAAACAGTTTTATTCAAGAGACTCTATTCTATTTGAACTACAGTCAACACCCAAAGAGTCCCTTAGCTCTTGGGGTGCAAATTCGGAAGCCTTTGAAAGGCTATGACAATCCAAATGCCCGTGGCTTGGCAGTGGCGATTGATAGGGCACAGCAGCCTTATTTAAGGCATATTAGTACACCCCTCATGGAGGGATTACCAGCAGTGACACGATTTGATCACTGTGCCCAATCAGTGCTGAAAGAGGCCAGGGCGTGCTTAGAAAAAGCACGATACAGGCAGTCAAAGCATGCTGACCGCCACCGGAGGGATGTGTCATTTGATAAAGGAGATGACATCCTCCTTTCGACACAGCATATCACCCTCAAACACCCTGGAACACGGAAATTGTTACCGAGATAGATTGGGCCCTTCACCATCCTCGACCGGATAGGTTCTGTCGCACATCGACTTGAACTACTGGAAAGCATGCATAAGATACATCCAGTATTTCATGTATCGAAGATTAAGCCTTATAAGGCGAGTGCCAGAGTGCAGCCACCATTAGTTCCTATCGAAATTGAAGGAGAACTGGAATATGAAGTTGAACGCATCCTAGATAAGAGGATTAAAAAGCGTGGTCAACGACAGGACTCTGTAGAGTACCTTATCAAATGGCTGGGTTATGGTCATGAGCATAACAATTGGGAATCAGCAAAGGCAGTTGCCAATGCACAGGAATTGGTTCAAGCTTTTGAAAATGGCAGAACTCCTGTTGTGCATGTGTAAACTGATTGCAGTACGAAAAGTACATGATGAAATGACCTAAAGCGTGAATGTGCATATGACAGATCCTGCTGAAATGGGCCCAAAAGAATACCGGTTATACCGGACCCCACTCTCAGACGTTGTTTGGGCATATGAATACTATGTCCATTATAACTTTGAGCGGGGAGAGGGTGGACCATGACGAGCCTCTTGTCAACCCCCCGAGAGCCCCTATTCGTGTGCATCAAAAGACACGGTGACCACAGCAGCACCCTCGAGGGGGTCGGGGTTGGATGGCCGGTGGAGGCCGGGGCTGAGCAGGCTGATCTGCATGATTTGGTTTTTCAGCAGTACACACAGGCCGAAAGGTCACGGACTGAACATTCCAGCCTACGGGCTGAAGGAAGAGTTTTAATAAGGGTTGTAGGGAGACCGAAAAGTCATGTAACAACCACTCTTTCTCTTCATCACAATTGCATTACAATCACGCGAACTGGGCATGTGGCAAATTGTACAGCCAGTTGCGCATATGCAATTATGTTTCTACTCCCGTATTCACTTAATGGGATGAGGGCGCCCCTCTCCCTAATGGGGACGAATGTTACGCACAGCAGCCTGAAGTAGGGGACGCCTTACTAACGGCCCTTGGTGTGGGGGACGCCCTGCCCAAGATACCTAATCCTCAACCCATTGTAACCATTCTAAGTATTAGAATACGGGAGTAGGAGGGGTGGTCCCGCCTAGGTCCCCGTAAGGACCTAGGTGCCCGGCGAGGCGGGTCCGCGGCTCAAAGAGGGCAGGAGCCCCACACCAACAACCTTTTTATCGCCGCGGTCCCCCCTTGGCCGCGTCCAGGCAACCTGGCCCGCGCTCTAGGGCCTCTCCAGTGGAAGCGTGGTCGTCCTCGGCCGGACGGCGTGTCCCGGGCTCTCTCTGGCCCGTGGGTGACGGCCGCTCTGTGCGGTCCCGTCCGAGGCGCATGGCTGTTGCGCTCGAGGAGGCAGGGAGGCAGGTGTTCCAGAACAATCGAGCTACAATCGGCGCCGCCGCCGGGCGCTCTTACATGTGGTGGCCAAAATCATCAAAGTCATTATATTCATTAAGAAAGTCCATTTTGGCCAAATCCGTTTTCCGGGCTAAAGCCTCGCTACGCTCGGCCCTTACGCACAAGTCGTTCCAGCCTGCTCCACTTCGCTCCGCATACGGCCTTCACGACTTTGGCGACGGGCCGAGCTCCGCTCGGCAGAACAAGAAAACCAACGGGTTGCTAACCACATTACCACATTCTAAAAGGAGATTGTTGCAATGAGTAAGGTTAGACTTAGGTTCCCACATAGCTTGATGCAGTAGATAGTCCTTTTAGACCACAAGGTAACACTTCCTTGCTCCTGTACCCTTGTGCGTGATAATAGCCTCAACCTCGTAAGAGGTGCCCCTCTATCTCAAGTGGAGGGGGTGAATCAACATTCCGCTAAAAATCTGAACTCCTCTCAAAAGGCTTCAACTTCTCAATATGGAATATACGATGCATATGCCATGTTGCTGGCAAGTCAACAATATATGCCACCGGACTGATTACCTTCTCTATTGTGAATGGTCCCATATATCAACGTCAAACCTTGGGCACAATCTGAGTGAAAGCTTGCTCGGGCAAAAAGGATATCCTAATGACAACTTCATCACCCACTTTGAATTGCACATCTCTTCATCGTTTGTTGATTGGCTTAATTATCTTATCTTGAGTATGCTTGTAATTGGCACTGGTATCACTGAGAGCTATATGCATCTGCTTGAACATGGTCTCAACCAACTCAATGTTTGTTGCTTGCTGATGTGAGGTAAACAAACTCGCAGGTACCTTAGGGTTCTGACCGTACAAAAGGTAGAATGGAATATAAGCTATTGCAATATTCATGTTGTTGTTTGTAGCAAACTTTGCCAATTGAAGCTGATCAACCCAATGCTTTGGATGTGCTTCAATATATGGACAAAGAAAATTCTCTATTGTTCATATTGAAACTTCGCTCTATCCATCAGGTTTTAGATAAAATGCTGTGGATATATTGAGGCGCATCTCAAGCAAACTATACAATTCCTGCCAGAAATTGCTCAAGAATTTTGGGTCATGATTAGAGATAATAATTTTTGGCATTCCAAATTGCCTGAAGATGTGTTGCAAAAACAATTCAGCATAACCTTCTGCTTTCAATTCCTTCTAGCACAGACTAAATTTCACAAACTTGGTTAGTCGATCTACAAACACTGCCATTGCAGTGTAGCCCTTGGACTCAAGTAAGTCTCCACCAAAAGTTTCTCTGAATCGGATCTTGTGTCCACTCTATCCCACAATGTTTAGTAGTTTTGGCATTGTGATGCTCTAACATAACAAGTTGCCTCTCTCTAGCTAGAACCACAAGTCGACGTGACTATTGGGTAGGCTCAAAGTACAAAAGACCAACTGAATCCACCATAAAGTCATGCACTATTCTCCTATTTTGCAATAGCTCCAATATTGCTTGCACAAAAATATCATCATGCAAGGCTTGAATCTATTGTGTTTGCTCCTCATCACTCAAGCATGAGGTCACCACACTGTTGATCTATGCCTGCACTACTGTATCCACCAAAGGAGGTAAGCTTTGCGAAATTGCATCAGCAACATTCGCCTTGCGAGGAATATACTTGATGGTTGGCATGATCGACTTGAAGTATCCTTGCTTCAACCATCTAATTTGTGTTCTGGACGAATTGGCTTGGTTCATAAACATCATTGCTAGTGATTAATCTGTCATCAATATCACTCTAGCTACACTCCCTTCCACATAATGTCTCCACTTGCACAAATAATAAGCCATCGCACACATCTCCTTGATATATGGATAGTACTTGACTTCACTAGGACGTAGTCATCTCGATAGAAAAGCTACTAACTTAAGACCTTTGATGTGATCTTGCATAAGTGTACCTCCCACAGTTGTATCCATCGCATTGGTCACTACTACATATGGCTTCTCTGGATTGGGTAGAATCAACACAAGAGAAGCAGTCAATGGAGATTTCAAGGATACAAAAGCTTCTTCCTGTCTTGGACCAAATTGCCACTGAGCATCCTTAATAGTCAACTCACACAAAGGTGCTACAAGATAAGCGTAATGGTGAACATACCGCCTGTAGAAACTGGTCATCTCCAAGAAGCTTCGCGCGTCAGTCACATTCTTCAGAGGTTTCCAATTGAGAATTGTCTTGGTCTTCACTGGTAGTGGATAAATCTCATTGGCATCAATCCAATGTTCCATGAAGTTTGTACCAGTCACTGCAATCTCTATCTTGAACGCCTTTGCAATTGCAAACAACTTGTGCTCCCTGAGTTTTGCCAACACTTTAATGAGATGTATGGCATGATGCTCAATGTTCTTGGAGTATAATATCAGGTCATCCAATAATACAATCACAAAATCATTGAGCATGTTTGCAAATAGATCATTTACCATACCTTGAAACTGTAGAGGCGCATTTGTCACTCCAAACGGATAAACAAGGAACTTGCAATGCCCGTATCGACATTTGAAAGTAGCTTTGCTTCTATTTTCTGGCCGGATAGGCATTTGCCAATAACCACTCCCCAAGTGGATTTTCGAAAAGGTTTTTACACCATGCAATCTGTCCATCAGTTCATCAAGCAATGGCAATGGATACTTGTTCTTCTTAATCAATTTATTCAACCACTTGTAATCCAGATACATGGGAGTCCTCAACCCTTCTTTGGTGCAAACAAAATTGGTCCATCTCAAGGACTCTCATATGACTTTGCAATAGAGGTGGCCCCCTCTATCCGTCAACTACAGAATTTGGTTGGCTCCGTTAAAATTCCATATAATCAATAAGGTCGGAGCCTTGCGCATTGCACGCATGGTGCTCCTATGGGGTAACCCGGCCCAGTGACTGGTGATGGACATTTGTAGTTTGTGGGGTTAAAGAAGCAATTGTCAAGCAGGGCTGCATACAAACTCATGCAAAATGTACAGAGCATATATGTCCCCTAGGTGTTGTGATTTATTACAACAAGAATCATGTTGTGATCCGTGCATTGTGTCATGCATATGACGGGATTTTATATCACTTTGCCACATGCCATGTGTAAGGGGACGCAGCTGTCGGGTGCAAGTTGTGGTCCCGCAGCTCCAAGGGGATAGACAACCGTGCAGCACGAGACAGGAATTTGGATGCCAAACTTTGAGTTACAAAGCGAAGGGTCGGGTGGTTATTTATCCCCCGCCACGCATGTTCCCCTTGTCCGTACCACTTCCCGTCATTCCCAACTGCCCTTTATTACTAACCCTCCAGGCGTACTTCCCCGTAACCTGTCCCACATGTCCTTGACCCTAAACGGTATTCAGGTGTGTAGTTCACACCCCATTTGCTACAAATAAAATATCTACTTTACAACCCGTTTCCCCTCCGGGTACCCCGCTGGCCTAATATACAATGCATCTCCCATATTATTATACAAGATAAATACCTTTATGTGCTAAAGCACATAACCCCCTGGGCGTCCCTCACACCATGGGTACCACTGAGCTAAGCATGATGTGTCGAATTGTGGTAAATTGTTTAAAGCATGACAACCTGAGTTGCATGTTTTGCCCCACGTTCACAACATTCCCTATACCATATATTCATTCCATGTTGCCGTTGTATAGTATGCCATAAAGTTGGACATAAAAGCACGGTGTGCACATGGGTTCCTCTGGTTAACTAGGTGGCGTGGCATTGTGCAGTCAGCCAAAATACCCACAAGTCCCTATGAAGCCTGTGAGGAACTACAGGTGTATATTGTGCTGGTGCCAAAGTAGATGCCAAAGTAAAAATGGTCTTGAGGCCTTTGAAAGGGAGCTGAGTGAGAACAAGTTGAAAATGAGTTCAATATGTTCACCCACGATGAAGCAAAATCACCACAATGTAATGTTTTAAAATCAAGTCAAGCACATTAATGAGTGCACAAATCGGTGCATTAATGAGTGCAAAAACTTGTGCACCAATTGCGCGGAGTGGCTGAGTGTGCGATCAAATCTGGCGATTTGCAAAATTTGCATCTGGCCCATCTGCCCACTTTGGGGATCGAGTCGATCCTTGCATGCCAAACTGCCGGGCAGCCTCTGAGGGTAGCGTGGTAGCCTTTGGTAGGCAAGGATCGCCTCGGTTCCCAAGGTGGTCATGTGGGCCGGCAGTTTTTGGCAAACCCCTTGCCCTCAGCTTCCAACCCCCCTTTCCTTCCTTGCTGTGTTCTATTGAGTGGTTGCGAGTGGCCGCTCTCATGCGCCAGGTTGCTCCTGTAGTAATGACCCATTGGTTTTCTTGTTTTGCCGAGCGGAGCTCGGCCCATCACCAAAGTTGTGGAGGCCGTATGCGGAGCGAAGCGGAGAATAGCCGGAAAATGGGTTTGGCCAAAATGGAGGTTCTTAATGAATATGATGACTTTGATGAAATTGGCCACCACATGTAAGAGCACTTGGCGGCAGTGCCAATTGTAGTTCGATCGTTCTGGAATACACTGCCTCCCTACCTCCTCAAGCGCAGCAGCCGCGCGCCTCGGATGTGACCACACAGAGCGGCCATCACCCACAGGCCAGAGAGAGCCCGGGACACGCCGTCCGGCTGAGGACGACCACGCTTCCACCGGAAAGTCCCTAGAGCGCGGGCCAGGGTACCTGGACGCGGCCAAGGGGGGACCGCACCGACAGCTCCTCAAGATCACCATTCATGCCCAGCAAAATGCCTATGTGGAACCTCTCCCTCTGGTGCTCCCCACATGGCTAGGGTGACCACAATTCCAAGCAAGCTGCCTTGCCCATAGATGGGCTCCCACAACTTTTGGCTCAATGGAAATGGGAATTGTATTTGTTCTTTTTTAGTTCCCGTTGCATTTCCGTTCTGTTCCAACCCGTTCCGGCCCGTTCCAACCCTATTTTTGCCCGCTCCAAACCCATTCCGGCTGGGATTGTCACGTGGCGAGGCGTTGTGACTCCTGTTGGCTTTTGGGCGGCTCGAGTGTGCAATGAACCTTTGGGCTGTGGCGACCCCGTGGGTACGGGAGGTGTTCACAACAGTCACGTACGGGAAAGACAAGTCTATCGCTCAGGACCCGAACCCATTCTTACGGATGGAGTGAGTGTTATTTATAGCTTGATGATGTGACGGTCTACAAATTCCTGTATCCAGAATCCCCACTCTGGCCACTTCCACGAGTTGGCCGGGTTCGTGTTTGGTCGCCATGCCAACTTCCTATTCCCGCTGCCCATACCAACTATGCACCATTGCCAACTAGCCCACCAGGTACTCACGCACGCTACCCACTCCCACTCTCCCTCACTCCCACACTTCCTCAGCTCCTTTTCCGGCCACCATCCCCAACTTTGAACCAATCCCAAAGCCGTCCCCATCCGTTCACTACAGCCAATTCCCCTTAATTGGCTCCCCTATTGTACATACTGTGCTCCCTCCCACACTCCCTCGGCTGACTCACCCAACTTCGCCCAGCTGCCCCTCTCCGCAACTCCGGCTGGCCGGGGCGCCTCTCCGCATCCCGCCCTCGCCGCACCCCGCCGCCCTGTTGCCTTGCCACACAGCTGGCCGCCGGATGGTTGGAGTGGGCAACCCTTTGACAAAGGGATGGCGCCCTTGTGGGCGCCCGATCTTGCCAGCCCCGGGGGCCAATCGAGGCCCCCGCGGGTGGTGGGATTGGGCACCCGGAAGGCACCGTTTTCTTGGCAAAAAATAGCACCTCACGGGCACTAGATCCTGCCAGCCGTGGAGGCCAATCGAGACCTCAGCGGGTGGCGGGATTGGGCGCCTGCAAGGCGCTATTTTCTTGGCGAAAAGTGGCGCCTTGCAGGCGACACATCCCACCAGCCGTGGTGGCCAATCGAGCCCCCCGCGGGTGGCGGGATTGGGTACCCGGAAGGCGCCGTTTTCCTGGCAAAAAATAGTGCCTCATAGGCGCTGGATCCCGCCAGCCGTGGAGGCCAATCGAGACCCCAGCGGGTGGCGGGATTGGGCGCCTGCAAGACGCTGTTTTCTTGGCGAAAAGTGGCGCCTCAGGGGCGATGGATCCCGCCAGCCGTGGGGGCCAATCGAGGCACTTTAGGAGGACGCCAGCGGTGGGGGGAATGCAAGGGCTTTCACTCCACAAGCTCGTGGCTGGCCCCCCCGGTCTCCACGTCCAGGCCTCCGTAGTCGGGGTGGGGTTATTAGCGGTGGTGGCGTTCTCGCACGCAAGAATCAGCCCCCAAACAGTTTCCCCCTGCTTCCCGCCTCACGTGGCACCCACCACGTCGAGCCAAGCAGCGACCCTGCAAGGCCCCATGCCTCGACTGCGCCTGCTCGCCCACAATCCCCCAGCCCATCCAAGCGCTTGGGGGGGGCACGCGCACCTTGCTGTTGCAGGGCCTTGACGCCAAGCTCCGCTGCCATCTGTTTGGTGGCCATGGTGAACATGGCTTTACAGGCATTGTCCCCAACCGCTCCTCCACACATGTGATGCAGGCGCGGAGGACGGCCCGGGGAGAGCTCCTCCCCCGAGTTTGCAAAGCCTGTGCGACGCCCACTCACGCCAACCATGGCTACGTCGATTGGCAACCGGGAGTGGTTGAGTGGCCCAGGAGGCAGATGGGCTGATCAAGGCCTGCCGATGTTGGTGGGAATGAGCGCCCACTCCCGCCACCCGTGGGCACACTTGTCATGGGCGAGTTGAGGCCCACAGTCTATTCTGCCGTTATGCTTCTGAGCGCTTACTGGACATGACGACTGACAGATTGCCAGCCTCGTTGAAGCCCCAACAGGCCGCCCCGCGCCCGCGTGCATTTCGATCGCCGCAAGCCTCACAGGACTATCGCCCGTGACAAAGTCCTCGGCTTGACGGCGTAGCCCTCCACTGACGCGGGCGCGGCCAGCCGCTCGCCCTCGCCTGTTTCCCATGGGTTTGGGATGACCCAGAGGCGCGAACGCCCGGCGGTAGTGCTTTACGTAGTACTGTGGTTGAGTCACGCGAAATATAATTCCAGTAATGGGCCGGGTTAATAGAATCCATAAGCTAGCCACAGAGAGAAAAAGTGTCTAACAAAAACTGGCGGGTCCATACTGACGTCAGTATAGATGGCTACAGAAATCCACACAACCTTCCAGAATGGAACCACGTGTTATGAAGTCCGCGCTGCAGCCCACAGATGACAGGCCCCCATAACAGAACGGCTGACCGGACCACAGAGGTCGACAGAATTCCATCAAAGTTCACGGAGCAAGTACGGATGCTTGTACTTTGGCAAAGGTGATGGATAATCACCGTAGAGCGGGTCCCGTTCCCGGACTGGACAGCCATACGCCTGGTTCAGTGTGCAACGAGTATGCATGGCGGACGTGGGGTGCGATTGCCTGGGCCTTTGATGGATTTGGTAGTGCACACTGCTCGCCCCCGTGGCACATCCATGTGCCCCTTCAAATCATTGTTGTCCGTCACGCAGGCAGAATGTACGCCCAAAGCGTTCCCAAGCCTTGTACATTCGATTGGCTGGCATGTGATGTGATGCCCCTGGGGTATGTGAAATGCTGCGTCGGGGCCGCCCGCGGCCAATTGCCCCCATGGCATCGGTACCCTCATGTGAGTGGTGATGGCGGGGTGGTGGTGGGTGGGTGGGTGGGGTGGGGTGGGTTGTTCTGCTTGGCTGGAGTACCGGCCGCGGCCTGGCTGGGAAAAAGCATGCATTGCTGAGCTCGTGGTGTGCATGGGCAGTTGTTGTTTCTCCGAGATCGTGTCGGGGTGAGGCAGGGGTGTGTTGTTTCTGCTCGGCTGGAGTACCGGCCGTGGCTTGGCCGGGAAAAAGTGGTTGTTGCCAGGGCTCGCGGTGTCCATGGGCGGTTGTTGCTTGTCCGAGATCTTGTTAGGGCGGGGCAGGGGCGATTGCTATTCTGCTCGGCTGGAGTACCAGCTGTGGCTTGGCCAGGAAAAAGCCGCGGTCGCCGGGCTCATAGTGTGCATGGGTAGTTGCTGCTCGTCTGAGATCTTGTCAGGGCGGGGCGGGGTGGGGGGGTGGGGGGTGGGTGGGGGATTGTTGTTATGCTCGGCTGGAGTACCGGCCATGGCTTGGCCGGGAAAAAGCCATTGTCGTTGGGCTCAGGGTATGCATGGGCGGTTGTTGCTTCTCCAAGATCGTGTTGAGGTGGGGCCGGGGAATTGTTGTTTTGCTCTGCTGGAGTACCGGCCGTGGCTTGGCCGGGAAAGAGCTGCTGTTGCTAGGGCTCGCGGTGTCTATGGGCCGTTGCTGCTTGTCCGAGATTGTGTAAGGGCGGGGCGGGGGGGGATTGTTGTTCTGCTCGGCTGGAGTACTGGCCGTGGCCTGGCTGGGAAAAAGCCGTTGTCCCCGGGTTTACAGTGTGCATGGGTAGCTGCTGCTTGTCTGAGATAGTGTTAGGGCAGAGCGGGGGGGATTGTTGTTGTGCTTGGTTGGAGTACCAACCGTGGCTTGGCTAGGAAAAAGCCACTGTTGCCGGGCTTGCAGTGTGCATGGGTGGCTGCTGCTTCTCCAAGATCGAGTAGAGGCGGGGCCGGGGAGTTGTTGTTTTGCTCGGCTGGAGTACCGGCCGTGGCCTGGCTGGGGAAAAGCAGTGGGGGATTGCCGTTGGGCCCAGGGTGTGTTAATAACAGTAGTCTAACTTTTGCAAAGAGTACCGGCTGTGGGTACCAGCCAGAAAAAGCAGCGGGGGATCGGCGACGCCTGTTAATGACATTAGTCTAGCATTTGCAAGGGATGGCCGGGAAAGAACAGCAGGTTGCATCCCTTGTCTGGCAAGGAGTACCAGCCGAGGCAGCATTTATGTATATTTATTTATTAATGCATATTTATTTATGATGGCGTGGACTGCAAATATATGGATATATATGGATTACCTGGGTCACCTGAACCACCTCGTGGACCACCTGAACTGTATCCAGGACCTCTATTCAGACCACTGAAACCGTTTTGGACACCTTCTGGGTTGTTTCTTATGCCGCCAAGAACACCTAGAACAGTACTATGTACACTACCCTTGCCACCCACTGATTCATATGATCCCAAACTTGCAAATAGATCGGGTCCATGGCCTCTATTATTATGTACAAATAGTAAAGTACTGTGTAGAAAAGGCATAGTACTAAGGTGATGCAGTCCCGGCCCAGTACTGTAGCATTATGGGGGCAATCGGGGTCGCAACCCACTTGTCGCAATTGACTTAATACCCACCATACCGTTCACAGCACGAGCATCATTCACGGTTGCAGAGAATCCCACCGTGGGGCTAGTTATACCGACAGAATCTTCCACGTTGTACCCAGCTTGCTCCACGGTGTGTGCCACATTGCCCTCATTGTGTGGTGCAGGTTCCTCGGTGTGTGCCTCGCCTCCCTCAGTGTGCAGCACAGGTGTCACGGGTTGCGTCTCCCCCCCTCCTAGAGGTGGCCCCCTCTGTCCGTCCACAACAGAATTTGGTTGGCTCCGTTAAAATTCCGTACAGTCAACAGAATCTGTGAGCCGGCCACAGAGAGAAAAAGTGTATAACAGAAACGGGCGGGGCTATGCTGATGTCAGCATAGATGGCTACAAAAATCCACACAACCTTCCAGAATGGAACCACGTGTTACAGCATCCGCGCCATAGCCTACGGGTGACAAGGCCCCCATAACAGAATTGCTAACCCGACCACATAGGTCGACAGAATTCCATCAACGTTGACGGGGCAACACAGACATTTCAAACACGTTGAACCCCAGTACAGAAATTCCATATGCATGGCGGACGTGGGGTGCAATTGCCTGGGTCTTTGATAGATTCGGTAGTGCACACTGCTCACCCCCGTGGTGCATCCATGTGCCCCTTCAAATCATTGTTGTCCGTCACGCAGGCAGAATGTACGCCCAAAGCGTTCCCAAGCCCAGTACATTCGATTGGTTGGTATGTGATGTGATGCCCCTGGGGTATGTGAAATGCTGCGTCGGGGCCGCCCGCCGCCAATTGCCCCCATGGCATCGGTACCCTCAGGTGAGTGGTGATGGCGGGGTGGGGGGGTGGGGTGGGTGGGGGTGGGGTGGGTGGGGGTTGTTCTGCTTGGCTGGAGTACCGGCCACGGCTTGGCCAGGAAAAAGCCTGTGTTGCTAGGCTCGTGGTGTGCATGGGCGGTTGTTGCTTCTCCGAGATCGTGTCAGGGCGGGGCAGGGGGGGATTGCTATTCTGCTCGGCTGGAGTACCGGCTGTGGCTTGGCCGGGAAAAAGCCGCGGTCGCTGGGCTCACAGTGTGCATGGGTAGTTGCTGCTTATCAGAGATCGTGTCGAGGTGGGGCCGGGGAATTGCTGTTCTGCTCGGCTGGAGTACCGGCTATGGCTTGGCTGGGAAAGAGCTGTTGTTGCTAGGGCTCGCGGTGTCTATGGGCCATTGTTGCTTGTCCGAGATTGTGTCAGGGTGGGGCGGGATTGTTGTTTAGCTCGGCTGGAGTACCGGCCGTGGCCTGGCTGGGAAAAGGCCGCGGTCCCCCGGTTCACAGTGTACATGGGAAGTTGTTGCTTGTCCGAGATCGTGTCAGGGCGGGGCGGGGTGGGGTGGGGTGGGGTGGGGTGGGGTGGGGGGGGGGATTTTTGTTATACTCAGCTAGAGTACCGGCCGTGGCTTGGCCGGGAAAAAGCCGTTGTCGTTGGGCTCGTGGTGTGCATGGGCAGTTGTTGCTTCTCCAAGATCGTGTCAAGGTGGGGCCGGGGAATTGCTGTTTTGCTCTGCTGGAGTACCGGCCGTGGCTTGGCCGGGAAAGAGCTGCTGTTGCTAGGGCTCGCGGTGTCTATGGGCCCTTGCTGCATGTCCGAGATCATGTCAGGGCGGGGTGGGGGGGGATTGTTGTTCTGCTCGGCTGGAGTTCTGGCCATGGCCTGGCTGGGAAAAAGCCGCTGTCCCCGGGTTCACATTGTGCATGGGTAGCTGCCGCTTGTCTGAGATCGTGTTAGGGCGGGGTGGGGGGGGATTGCTGTTCTGCTTGGTTGGAGTACCAGCCGTGGCCTGGCTGGGAAAAAGCCATTGTTGTTGGGCTCATGCACTCGTGTTATAGAATCGTTGGACTGCCCACGTCGGCCACGTTGAGTTGCGCGGGCATCTGCCCCATGACGTCGGCGGGCGTCGGCATTCGCAAATGCCATGGGCAGGCGTGGGCCCCTGGACGGGGCCCGACGTGGCCCGCCATGGCGGCCAGCCGCCGTGTCGGCCCGTGGCCCACGCATCGGGATTGCCACGTCGGCCGGTGTGGCAATCCGTCACGTGCATCCCGCGCGCCCCGCCGCTGCCGGCATGTCCAGCGCCCGACACGCGCCCACATCGGGCTCATCGGGCTCCCCCCCACGCCACCCACATACCCGGGATCCGACGTGGGCATCTGTGGGCTCTTATTCGCCGCGTCCCTTGTGCAGCCATACCTGCCCACGCAATCACCGTCCCTTATCTCGTGCATCGGCAGGCATCGGCCGCCACCGGTGCCTGTTGGGTGCCATCAGCACCCCGACGCATGCCGACGCCCCAATTAGGCTCCCCGGCTGCCCTTCGCTCCAAATCGGAGACAGGGGCTCAAGGAGAGCGGCATGGTCTGCAGTGGCGACTTTGGTGCTGCCTGACGGGATGCAGCGCTGCTGTTAAGGGATCCGCATCATACAGGGCGAAGGTAGGTTTCCGCAATTGCGAGAGGACTGGGGTGGATTGTGTGACGGGCAAGGGGCGCCTGGGTGTTGTAGCAGGGTCGGGCGATCGCTGGGATGCAAGCCGCTGGGATTGGCTGCTTGAATGCCTTGAGGGCGGAGTGCTGTTAAGGGATCCGCGTTATACAGGGCGAAGGTAGGTTTCCGCAATTGCAAGAGGACTGGGGTGGATTGTGTGACGGGTAAGGGGCGCTTGGGTGTTGTAGCAGGGTCGGGCGATCGCTGGGATGCAAGCCGCCGGGATTGGCTGCTTGAATGCCCCGAGGGCGGAGTGCTGTTAAGGGATCCGCGTCATACAGGGCGAAGGTAGGTTTCCGCAATTGCGAGAGGACTCGGGTGGATTGTGTGACGGGCAAGGGGTGCCTGGGTGTCGTAGCAGGGTCGGGCGATCGCTGGGATGCAAGCCACCGGGATTGGCTACTTGAATGCTCTGAGGGCGCAGTGCTGTTAGGGATCCACGTCATACAGGGCGAAGGTAGGTTTCAGCAATTGTGAGAGGGCTAGGGCAGACTGTGTGACGGGCACGGGGCGGCTGGATGTCCTAGCAGGGTCGGGCGATCGCCGGGACGCTAGCCGCCGGGATTGGCTGATGGAATGCCCTGAGGGCAGAGTGGCGGGTGTGATGATACAGGAGGTGTCGGCGGACGCATTCAACCCTGGACCTGGCATCTTCATGGACCGCTTAGCGTACCCCCAAAGATGCTTCTCTTTCGAGGATTCCATCGGGCGCTGGGCCACGCGGCGGCGTGGACCTGCACTCCCCCGAGGTGCAGTTGCTGTCATGCGAGATCTCCCGCAGTGAGGTCACGAGGGAGAGCCCCCCTGGCGTCAGTGTTCGAGAGCCACTCTGGTATCCGTGTGCAAGGCGTAGATGCACAGCGCCTACGAAAGCCAGATGCTATCTACCGGTGACTACGGGGCGTCATGCCATATGTTGTCGATGGGCAGCCTGTCAGAGACCAACTGTGGAGTCGGGGCAGGGCCCGTGCTGTGCGCCGCACCCCGGTCTGCGTGTGTCGAAGGGCTTTGCTGTGGGTGACATGAAATCCACGGACTCCGCGAGGTCGGGAAGCTCCAGACCCAAAAGGCAGGGCGACCGCAAGCTCTCGGCGCAGGTGACCAGAAGCCAGGCGATGGCTCCAGCGCGGCGCTTTCTAGCATGACGGTCGGGGACCTGCTGAAGATCGTCTCCGGCATGTCCAGCTATGAGAACGCCATCCAGGTTGTCTCCTTGGGGCTGTATTACCTGGACTCGAGTGCATTCGCGGCTTTCAAGGAGCTGTGCAAGCAAGGCTTGTCAAAGTGTGCAGTTTAACATGCCTGTTGTGAGTTTGTATGGCATGGTCTAGGACGGACACACCAACCTTGCATATGCAGCCCCTGTTCAGGAGATCAGCTCGATGTTTGGCCTTAGCAAAGTACTGACCCATGCACCCCTTTTACGTAGTGGCTGTGCAGTGTTCAGACGTTTGTCGTCATGAAGACTTTCGCAGTCTGGTTCACAGAGTTATGTGTCTACCTTTGGTATGTGCATGGCCACTTGTTGGCACTGTCTATTGCTCCAATTTTAGAGTTGCAGTGCCTTCGTTCAAATGTAGTTGCTGCTTGTAGATTTTGATAGTGGGGGTGCTAGAGGGGGGTTTCCACTCACAAATTATACACTTTGCAAAAACCAGTCAAGTGAAGGGCACAGGTGAACTGCGTCAGCAGATTCTGACATTGTTTTCTTGTGCAGGGGGTGTGCTAGTTCACAGGAGCTTAGTGAACCAGGGCCAATTTCATTCTAGCGGGCAAGCGATGCCCACTTTTGAGTGCCAGGTGAAGCACTGCAGCTGGACATTCTGATGGTGCACTCGCTACAAGCCAGGCGAGTAGTCCACACTAACGCTGACAACATGTTGTTTGTCTTTTTCCAATTGTGTGGCATCGTCCAGTACAAGCACTGCAGTCCCTGTTCAGGAGATCAGCACGATAGTTGGCCATCAGTAAAGTGCTAACCCATGTGCTGACAGTGCACTGTTTAGACATTTGTCTTTCAATCTTTCACAGGCTGAATATTATAGTGTTTTTGATATGTCTACCCTTGTCTTGTGCAGGGCTGCTTGTTGGCACTTTCGATTGCTCCGATTTTAATGTTGCAGTGGCTTTGTTGAAGGGCAGCCGCTGTTTGTAAATGGATGTGCGGGAGGGAGGCGAGGCTCCTAAGTTGCACACAAGGCCACTGTCTGCGCCTGTCTCCTTTAAATGAGGGACATGTGAAAGGATGTCAGCAGATTCTGTTATTGTTCATGTGCAGGGGCGATGCCGTCTCCCATGAGCCCAATGAACCAGCTCGGTGTGGAATACCATCGTTTGACAATCACAATAGGGAGCGGTGCTTTGTGGACTGAAGTGCATGTCAAGATCAAGGAACGAATTTTGTCTGTTGTGGGTGATACTGTGGGTTCCCGCTCGGGGTGGAGGGTTTTCATGGCTCGTGAAGGCCAACGGACTGCTGTCTGACGATGTGGCGCAAATGAAGGTAGGCAAATGAAGTTTCCAAGACAACGATAAATCCCATTTGTTTTACTCGATGCGTGAAGCTTCAGAGGGCATTTGGGCTGAAATGTGGCATTGTTATGGTTCAATCCATTTATTGCTGTTGTCATGTGATGTTGCCTGGTGATGTCGCATTGGTTAGATTGGCAAGAGCAACACAGAGCGATTGCCCTTTCAACCCTGCATCGGAATCGATGATGGGCACGTTGTCACGCTCAGGACTCAGCATGTGCAGCGATGTGGCCCATGCCTATTGGATCTCAAATCCATGGACCTCCGCTACCACAGTATGGAATACTCTGCTCTCTAGCCGGTGTGTGCACGATAGTCAGTTCAGTTTTTGAAAGGCATGTGTTGTGTTGCTGAAAGGCAGGTGTTGTGCTCATGCTTGTTTGAAGATCCATACCAGCCACATGGTTGTGTATTGCTTGAATTTCAGGAACTCGTGTGAATTATGTCTGTGCGCCTTGTACCTTGTTGGACGTGCCATTTCTGGAAACGACGTGGGGGTGGACGGTTTAAGGCATAAATGATAATTGTATTATGATAATAATAATAGTAATAAAGATGTATATTATTAATACAATATTAATATACTGAATAGAGCGATATTACTACAGTTAAAGTGTTGATATTATTAGTAAAGACCAATTGTGAAATAACGGATAAGCAACATATCATTGCGGCTTTACATATTGTTGTAGTCGCTCCCAACGCGCTGAGCAACCGAGCGTGCCACACCCCTTTTGACACAAGATGATTAGACCTCGTGTTATCAAATAGAGGAGTGCTTTTCAGCCTGCATGGCTGGAGAAACACATGGGCATGAACTGATCATAGAGCGTCAGTGCTGCAGGGGTGCTCGGGTAGACGCAACAGCTGGAGGTGAAACAAGCAATGTCGTGGGTGAGGTGCATGCGGAAGAAGGGGATGACGAAGCTGCTGGAATTGGAATTGGGCGACCTGGTGTGGCAAACCTTTTGAAACATTGTTGCCAACGTCATGCACAGCAGAACATTGGCTGCCACTATGCAGCTTTACGGGTTTAAAACCAAGTTAGGGGAGCCCTTGTGAGCATGTTGTGGTTGTGTTGCTGGTCCTGTTCCGCGCAAGCTTGAAAGGGGATTGGTTTCCCATCGCTTGGAAGCCTGCAATGGCTATGAGCAGAACTGCATGGACACAACTGAACGAGGTTGACTAGTATGAGAGTGAAGCGCCAGATTGATTTTGTTTCCCTTTGGGTTGGGCCCCTTGCTGTGGATCTGACATTGATGTATACAGCCCACCAAGTCAGTATGCCAGGTCAGTAAGTCTTTGCAGGTCAGTCAGTCCGTCCTTGCCACTGTTGGGCCCAGCCCCACCTTCCTTGCCAGAACGGTCACCGTATATACTCGGAAACAAAGTTGCGTTGTCAGGCCATGGGAACTGTGGGGGCAACTTCAAGTGCATGGTTGCAACCTCCTCCTCGTCCGTGCTGAGCATCTCGCCCCATGGTGACCAAAGCTCCTCCCCGCAGTCGTCCTCCCCGCGCTCGTCGTCCCCGCGCTCAATCCTGAGGGAGCCATGTATGGAACGCCATTTTCTTCTGTATCGCTTGTACTTGCTCCTCGCCGTCTCTAGCTCTGCTCTCAAGATTTTGTTAATGGTAACCAAGGTGGCCACACCAACGCCCAGCTCCGGAGTTGGGCAGCGGGACCTAGCAACCTGCTTTAGCTTGGCGATCTGGGCTTTCAACGACTCCGACTCCTTGATTGTGTCACAGTTTGCCCTGTACAACTTGTTGATGGTGTGCATTGCCCCCCTCATGGCTTTATGATCAGCACTTCGCCGCTTCCTACGCCGCACTTTCCGATCGCTATGCATCCCGTGGTTCGCTCGACGTCCACGACCACGTCCACAGCTGCACTGGACCCACCCGGCAGCATGGCGTTCATGTCCCAAGGGGCACCGCAGGCCAAGGCACAAGCCCCAAAGGTGCGTCGCCCAGGCGCAGTCACTGGGTGTTGCAATGTCGGCTATCAAGGTGAGTCTGTACATCCGCCAGTACTGCTGTGCACTGGAGATCACAGATGACTCAATGTAGCTCGCCAGCCACACGTGGCTGGCGGGCTGAAGGTTATCGCAATCTGGCTTGTTTTGTGGTGTGGCTGCAGGATCCAGGCCCCAGCCATGAACGGGTCCAGCGGCTGGGCGGCATGGCGTCGGGAGCACGTATGCGCGGGTGTGAGCGTACCTTGCAGGGTCATCAGCATTCGCGCTCGGCACACGCTTACCTAGAGGGTAATGGACTGCCGCGGCTGGCGGGCTTAAGCTCATCGCATTGTGGCTGGCTGTGTGGTGCTGCTGCAGGATCCGGGCCTCAGCCATGAACGGGTCGAGCGCCTGGGCGGCACGGCATGGGGAGCACGTATGCGCGAGTGTGAGCATACCTTGCAGGGTCCTCAGCATACGTGCTCGGCAAACGCTTGCGTAGAGGCTGATGGACTGCCGCAGAGACTTGGGCACACGTGACAGGTGACTATGGCGAACATCAAAAAGGTGGCATGCTGTGATTTCCGACGGCGCGTGTGCGAAGGTGAGTTACCAACGCAGCCTGAAACCGGGTGCCTCCTTTGCCAACGTTCAATGGAATGGCGATCCTCGTGTGCTCTTGCAATCGGGCATGCTCGGAACAGCGTCGCACAGGGAGTGATGCATTTGGCACAAGGCTTCTTTGTACTTCGCAGGCACGTCGGGAAAGTTCGAAAGTCCTGGCTCACCCACGGGATAGTCCCAAGCCATGATCTCTCTGGTGTCTGTGCTATGTGTCAGTCCCACTGACAGGTATATTTGGATTGGGCTTCGTGCTTGCGGTCTCTGCGTTCTGGCCAGTCCACCAGCTGGTACCACTGCTAATTTGGGGTCATTGCCACCACTGTGTAGGTTGGTTGAACCACAACGCCAACATTCTCAGTGTACAAGTATCCATATTGTGTTTGTTGTGGTTGTTGGTAGGCGCTGCATAGCTGCCATAGCCAGCTTTAAGATGGCCTCAAAATGGCAGTTTGGGCTGAGACCAGCACCAAGAGGAGCAGGAGCAGGGGAGCATGATTCCGCCAAGGTCCACTGGCTGCACCGCAAGACACAAGAGAGCAGGAAGGGGGCCACAGAGAGTGTGTTGGGGTTGAGGGCGGAAGGGGGACTCCGTGTGCCACTGAGTAAGCAATGAAGCCAGAGAAAGGGGAAGAGGAAGGGGGGGGATCTGGGAACATGCCACCCTAGGAAAGTGACGACTCAGTGGTGAGAACTGCAGGGGAGGGGCTGTTGCGGTGTGCCACTGGGCGCCAACGCGGGCGTCTATATGCTCAACGTCGGTGGTGTTGGGCGCCAGCGGCAAAGGCGGAGGCCGGCGAGCGATGGGGGGTACGGCGGATTTGTCAAGAAAACTGGTCGAGGAGGTGCAAATCTGGTGGATCGGCCGATGCGTGTTCCAGGAATCTTCAGGGAGCGGGAATGGTCTGATTGGGCGTTTGACTATGTGGTGTATGCAGAGTTGTGTGGTGTATGTAGAGCTGGGGCCGCGCTGTTGCAAGAACCAAACTGTAAACCTGTGTGCCACAGCTGAGCGTTGGAGTACGGACTGCGTGGTCGTACACTGTTGGGATTGCAGGGGCCAACGTTGATGAGGAACCATGATCCCTGGAGGGTTCACACATCGTGCACAGGAACAACTCCAGGGAAGCCAACGGAAACACGCAGGCATACGGGCGACCTTGGGACGGCACGCATGCAGAGCAGCGGCGGAGCAACCAGCCCCCCCTAAAGCGGTCCCTGAAACGCACCTAGACGCAGGGTGCCCGTCAGCTGCACAGCGCCCGCCATGATTCCTTCCCACAGGTGCGATCCCACGCAAGGAATATTCCCCAAGCGTCTGCAAGCGGGGACCGCCCCACGCACGTCAACGGTCCTGGATGCGGGCCACCCCTGTGGGGCCACCTTCGTTGCTGATGCAGGCCACCACATCTGCCGGCGGGGACTGCCCCACGCGTGCCGTCGGCCTTGGACGCAAACCCCGCCCGCCGGGCCACCAGCGCTGCCGATGCAGTCCCACGTAGTTCCCACGCAGCTACCCCCCCACGCATGGCTGGACGTTCACCAACGTGGGGCTGTGCCAGCCCCGGGGCGTGGCCCCACGGGGGTGCCCAACGCGCCCTGCCGCCGGCCCGCGCCGCCGGAAATGCGATGTGCCCCACGCGGTAACCAGCCCGAAGGCATCCCGACGCCTCCCATTGCCAGCCCTCGCGATGGGCGCCCCACGTCATGGGCTCGTGTTCAGCCCCGTTTGAACCGCATGGGGACGATGCCCACGGTTCTGCATACCGATACGTACAAATGCAATGCCACGTCGGCATCCCGCCGGATGGCACCGCGTCACGCTACGTGGGCTGGTGTCTGCAGGCACCGGCAGGCGTTGGACCGCCAACGCGGTGCGATGCGTGGAAACGTGTTGCCCACACGATTCTGTAACATGAGTGGTGGTGTGCATGAGCGGTTGTTGCTTCTCCAAGATCATGTCAAGGTGGGGCCGGGGAATTGCTGTTTTGCTCGGCTAGAGTACTGGCCCTGGCCTGGCTGGGGAAAATCCATTGTTGCCGGGTTTGCAGTGTGCATGGGTGGCTGCAACTTGTCCGAGATCGTGTCAAGGCGGGGCAGGGGGGATTGTTGTTCTGCTCGGCTGGAGTACCAGCCATGGCCTAGCTGGGGAAAAGCAGTGGGGGATATCTGTGGGGCCCAGGGTGTGTTAATAACAACAATCTAGCGTTTGCAAGGAGTACCGGCTATGGGTTGGCCGGGAAAAAGCAGCGGGGGATTGCTTGTTAATAACAGTAGTCTAGCGCTTGCAAGGGATGGCCGGGAAAGAACAGCGGGTTGCATCCCCTGTCTGGCAAGGAGTACCGGCCGAGGCAGCATTTATGTATATTTATTTATTCATGCATATTTACTTATGATGGCATGGACTGCAAATAAGTAGACATGCGTTGTTTAAACATGTTGAAATATTGGAACTCGTTATATCAGTGTTGTGGCCCGAATCTAAAGGCAAAGGTTGCTGGACACAGAGAAAAAATCTGCTTGGAAAAAATTGGCTCCCACAGAAACTGCCGTTGACCAACGGAACACTACCGGAATCTCAAAGTCCCTAATGGATAGCAACAGAACGCCAGGAAAAATAGCAAAAAAAAAGCGCTTTTACAGAAACCGCTGGCTATAAACACCCCCTTGACGGACAGCTCCAGAGCCAGAAAATTGAAAGCTGATATGGCATGAACAGCTACAGAAACCCAGCCCCGGAAGAGTGACGGAAAATGGATGGACGGATTGTTTGTGTTCAAAAAAATTACAGAAGTAAAATAACAGAAAAAAAGCTGAGCGGCCATGTCTACCCCCTCCAGTGTGCATTGATACCATTATAATACCTGCACCGAGCACAGTGGTACCACAATTAAATGTTGAAATGTGGTGTTGTGCAAGCTGCACTGTCTGACTCGCACACCGTGGCACGCCTTGCTACTTCAATAGTATGGTACTGCCATGCCCCTCTCTATCCACCGCCCACCAGAACTCGAAGACCTGGCTAAAGGACATACCGGCCAATGGGTTGGTTGGCCTCAAAACCTACTTGCCGCTAGGGTGGCCAGTTGCTTGTGCTGTCGCTGCGCCTCGCGTTGCATCCCCACCAATTCTGGCCATGTCGGAACATGGGTGCTATTCTGCCCCATCCGAATTTCATTGCATCCCACTAGCTCCAGTGGCTCCCACCTAAATCTCGTCAATTCGCCAACGAGTTTTGGCCTCAGCTCACTTTGCAGCTCCAAGACAAGTGCGTAGCTCATTCTTAGCCCTTTCTTGTCCAGCCATTTTGGCATCCCGCACTGCTTGGGCCTTTTGAATGGCTTGGCCCATGGTTTGCATTCCAATGCGTAGCTCCTCAATTTGTGCAAGCAAGCGTTGCTCCACCTCTCCAACTTGGTGGCACACGTCCATCTGCACTTTGTTGCACTGCCAAAACTCCCACCAATGGGCAGTTCTAGCCTTCGTGTTGGCTTCTAGCTCGCCAACACATACTTGCATTCGGCTCAATTCCATTTGTTGCGCCTCCAACATGCTCAAGACCTTGCCACACAGTGTTGCTTGCTTTGCACTTGCACCTTGCAACAGCTGGTCGTGCCAACTTTCCAATTCCCATCTGACCTCCACGCGGATGCCACCCACCGCTTTGGCCATTTGGTGCTCCATCAAGTTGTGCCACTGGCTCAAACCTTGTGAATTGACTCCATGGCTGATGTTCATGATGTTCATCATGTTGCCCTGCCTCAGCGCGAGTGTTTGAGCGTGTAGCATCATGCCATTTGCTCCTCCCGGCTGTCCAAAGCCATTCCACTCTTGGCCCCCTCTGGATGGGCCCAGTTCCTCCACCACCAGTGTAACCGCGGTGTCCTCTGCGTCCATGGATACCAGCTGTCAGTCTATACCGATGCATACCATGGTCCCCAGGCTCCAAAACCACTTGATGCAGGTCCTAGCAAAGACCACGCGAGGGCTGCATGCAAGAGAGTGCAAAACCCAATGAGAGAGATGATACAAAGTGTGCTCCGCATATACTTAACCTTTAAATCAGCGTGCAATCATGTATAATGAAGTATATAATATATAAATAATAATGTACAGTTGTTTTAATATACTATAGGCCAATGTACATGGTACCACCGGCATCAAGCCTTATCTAATGGTCGGGCAGGCCGACGCCCTAGGCATCAACCTACTCGAGTGGAATGCTGACTGCTCTCTTGATTGCGTCTTGCAACTCCCTTTGCTCTATGACCAAATGGCCATTGCATTGTGGTAACCACATCGTTGGCATGGTCGCTAGAGCTCCCTCGCCATTCGTGACTGGGTTCAATCACACAAAGTCGTGGCCCTAGTCTATGCCTTCCATTGGAGTTGACCTCAATGTGGGGAGCAGCCTGGGAGATGGAGTTCTACTTATTCGCACCCTCTCATAGCGTGTCAGGCAACTTGTTGCATATCACGGATACTTGCATTACATGGTCGGGCCCCAAAGGGCCAGTTTATTAGGCTTTGTATGACATGGTGACCTGTCAAGCTAACGACAGATATGTCGCACTACATGTTAGGGAAATCTAAAGGAGTAAAAATACACATTGCTCATGCAAACATGCTCACTCAAGTGGTGCACATACACACACACTTTTACTGCAAATTGTGTGCCAAATCGCAGGAAGCTTGCAAACTTGCAAATGTGGCACCCTAAACCCCAAACCACGTACCCCCCACCACTTTCTTATAGGCGTGAGCGAGTGTCAAGGCTGTGCTCCAAGACGCCCGCCCTAAGGATGCTAGCGCACCTTTCTGAAGTGAAAGGTCATGGCGATCGACCCGTTGGAGCGATCGCACCAAAGAGAATTGACCTTTCCCCACCACACCCCATATCCCAACGTTGCTCGCTTCCAGTTGGCGCCAAGGAGCCACCTCAAGGCGCTGCAGTGAGGCCGCCAAGCCTCTTTGAAGTGAATGTCCATGGCGATCGACCTGTTGGGTCAATCACCAAGGACGCAATTTTCGAATTCGAACATGCCCCCTCCCCCCCCACCCGCACCCCCACACCCCACCTCCACCTCCACCTTCCTAAACTACCAATCGTTCTAGTCTATGGCCAAGAGGTGCCAAGAGACACTTTAAAGCAGCCGCCCAGCTTGGTCGAAGTGAACATCGCAAGGTTGCGTCGATTGCCATCAACAGATTTTTCGATTTGGCCCCCCTCAAACCCCACTTTCCCCCGACTTCTCCTCCCCCCCCCAACAAAATGACTCGAGCCAATGCTATAGGCGATGGCAAACGCCACCACCGGCCACTCGCCCAAGTGCCGCCTGGGTTCACGCTACCCATTGCACCTCCCCCGCTTGCCAGTCAGTGGTCCAGTGCATGCACAACACTTGTCGCGGAGCTCCCCACCCATGCTTTGTAACGCAAATGTCATAATTGTTGCGTGTGTAATGCAAAAAAGTGACCACGCGCACACGGCGCATGGCACCAAAGGTACCCCCTCTCTTTCCCTCTCTTATCCCTTTAGCTATGCAAGCACCCACCAATGCCCAACGCCACGAGAAACCCGGGAAAGTCGGCTGGAGCCGGGTGCACTCACCCCAATATCGGACCTCGCTGCCTCCGCTGCGGCCGGCAAAAGTGCTCCGGCGTTGGACCGTGAGTGGGCTGTCGGGCCATGCCATGCGCCAAGTAATCATTGGGCAAGCTGGGATTGGCATGAGCATCCGGGCCGGGCGGCCATAAGCCGCTGCTGGTCGCAGACGCGCGACCGCTATGAAGCCCGACGGGCGGCGTGGTTCACGCTGGCGCCTTCGCGGCAGAAGCATCGGCGTAATTCAGCGCCAGAGGTCACCGATGTATTACGCAAAACCGTAATCGCCGCATGCAGTGAATCGCACGACGGCACTGAGGTGTCCGAACCCCCTCCCCGCCTTAGTCATGCCTAAGCCCAGGCCAACAGACCATGTGCACCGGCCGAGCAAGCCCGGGGGAAGCCGGCAGTAGGTAGGGTGCCGCCCACGCCATGCCGTACCCGTGCACAGCGCGCCAGTGTAGGGAGCCCGGGGATGGGCGTGAGTGGGCGGTCAGCACCCGTGCCGCCCGCCGCACCGCATGTGTGCCACAGGAGGTGCAAGGAAGTCGGGGAGGGTGTGAGTGGCCAGTCGGCACGCATGCTGCACACCGTGCGAAGCACAAGGAAGTCCAGGGAGGGTAATGAGTGGGCGGTCGGCGTGCATGCCGCACGCTGCATAAGGCGCAAGGAAGTTGGGGAGGGTGTGAGTGTGCGGTCGGCGTGCATGCTGCGCGCCGCGCGAGGCGCAAGGAAGTCGGGGAGGGTGCGAGTGGCCAGTCGACGTCCATGCTGTGCGCCACCCACGCACAGCACGCAGCGCCAGGAAGCCCAGGGAGGGGGCGGTGCATGCGCAATGTGCGGTCAGTGGCGTGCGGTCGGCGGCGTGCGGTCGGCAGCCTGCGGTCGGCGGCGCGCGGTCGGCCGAAATCGCAATTTTGCTCTATAAAGCTCCACTCGCGTCACTCGCTCGCAATCATTTCCAATTTAATTTATATTATTAAAGGGGAATGAATACCATTATACATGTCGCCACCCAAATTAGAACGTTTGGGTATTTGGGCCCCAAGGTTTCCAGAGGAAAATCCAAAGGATTGGACTCTCCTCTTTATTTGGAAGCCTTTGTCCCCTTATAATACTAAAGGGGAACTTTTATATTTATTATTAGACATATTGGGGGCGGTCCCCCTTGGCTCCGGTACGTGGGGGAAGACTTGGGGCTGAGTCATGCCCCGTTGGGATTGCGTGGCCTCTGGGAAGTTTCTTGAGCTTGGCAGAGTATAAAAAGGGCAGCTATCAACCCTTTGTAATATTCGTTTCTTTTTTTGACTGATCTTCAGTCATGCCCACGCAAGGCATACCCTGCGGTATGCCACCCTTATTGCATCCGCCCTTGTACGGCTGCCTTTGCGCCCGCTGCGGGCTATGTCTTTGAGCCCACCGCATGGACCACACCAGCAAGCATCCCGACCAAGCGCCACCCGGGGTCCGAGCATTACAGGCTGGGAGCGAGAGGGATCGATGCCGCCACGTCTCCCTGCCGTACGCCACAAGAGGCTGAGGATCGGCGGCACCGAGCGCCGCAGCACTACAACGCGCGTGTGCTGTATACGGCATGTGTCAACATGCCTACCAATATTTTGGGTTGCTCCTTAGATGTGTCACATTCCACCATTGCGACCCACTGACCTTTCAACGACCCAAAACATACTTCAAATCTCTTTAACTATTCCTGTCCAAAGTGACTGCGAATTGGAGCCTAATGACTATTGTACAAACCCCAACTTTGTGCCTAATGGGCCAATACGACTGTCAATAAATTGTGACTCAAGAAAATGGTCCAATTCTCCAATGTTCCTCAAAATGTCTATGACATTAATCAACCCATCGACCAGCCCCCTGACGAACAACAAGTTTTCTTAAGTATTGCATCAAACTCATCAAATTTCCATAACGGTTTGTTTCTCCAATTTCAAGGCAATACCATTGGACGACCCTCAACGGCCCAGGGACCATCTTCTGAGAATCAAAACATCCTTATACGATGAAATTAGCATCCTGAACTATTTGTGCACCTAAGTCCTGGACTAAGACATGTTCCCAACGCCATTCTATTTAACCAAAACGCCTTTAATCACAGCGCATGATGCATTGCAGCTTGAACCAGTGAAAAATGGTTGTCATTTCTGCATACGAACTCGGTCAATCTCCTCCTAATTCTTACCAGAATCCAATTGTCCGTATTGGTCAACGTTATGGCAGCTATTTCAGCTTTCACTTTCACAAATTCTAGTCCAAATTGTCTCATAGACTGCTGCATAATTCTGTCACCATAAGTCCTGCATTTCTCAAATTTTGGCAGCATTTCCCCCTTTTTCTTACTTTTGATATTCCAGTATTACTCATAGTGTTCTAGCCTATCTTCTATCCATACTGGCTGCTTTCTGGGAATATTTCTGCAACGTTTCCTCTAGGTTTTTGTCTTTTCATCACCAGGCCCGTCCCACATATCTATAATACTGCTTTAGGACCGTTTTTACATGGTCCTTGAGGCTGAAAAGTGCATCCTTAGAGTATGAGCAGCATTTTTGCCTGGCCTTTGAGTGTTTTTCACTATCTCCATTTTCACCTTTTCCCTTTGATGCCCAAGAACGGGCTGGCCATGCTCGCTTACTACTAACCAGTATTGCGCAGATACTCCAGCGTGCTTTTCGCTTTTTTGCATCGCTGGGCGGCTGTCCATGTCAAGCTGACTGGTCTACGGTGTAGTGACACCCAGTCAGTCGCCTTTTGTTGGTCATGAGCCCGTCATTTGATGACGTGGCCCAATGACTAACGGCGAATTTAACAGGTGTGAAAACGGCGGCCTGGAGGGAATGACGAATCCCTTGAGCGCGCCGCCCGATACGCTGTAGATGCTCGGCGCCGCCATGGCCATGGCCATGGCCGCCATGGCAAAACTCTCCATCGCCGCCGAGAGTCAATGCCGGTGTGGGCGCCTCGCCAGCGCCAAGCGCCGCGCACAGCACACGGCGCTCCCTCATCTTCTCCCGAAGTCGCCTGCCCACGCCAGGCCACGCCCAATTGTGTGGGCGTCATTCTATGCGGGCATCACGCATTTCTGACACACTGCACACCTTCCCGCTGCCCCCACACATACGCTCGCCTTCCCCCCTCCCACACTATTGCCGGCAGCGCCCGCCAGCCCTCCCGCCTGGATCGACGCCTCCGGAACCAAACCATCCCCACCGCGCCGCGAGCCCCGGTCCAGCCGGACGCCATCCGGCCCGTGCCGAGGATCGGCCATGGCGGACGCGGCCCTGATGGATGGCCTGACGCACTCGGACTCTTTGGGCCACGTTGGGGGTGAGGATCCCTGGAGACTGCCATCCGTGGCCGACTCCGGCCCACCACAGCCCAGCGCCCGCCGGGCTTCCCAAAAGGGCGCCTCTCCGGCGCTGCAGACCTCGCTTGATGATGACAACGAGGGGCGCCCCGCTGCGCCGTCGACGCCGGCGGACCGGTGGGACATCGTGAGGAAGCGCGTGGTGAACGCCGTGGGCGCCAGCCTGTGCTTCAGGACGCTCAGGGACATGTACGGGGAGTTCATGCTGGATCCGGAGAAGCTCACCTTCGTCAAGACCCTGGGAGGTGGGCGGGTGCCGGGGGCTTGGGAGGTGTGAAGGGGGATCGTGCCATCGTACCCTGGAGTGCGGCAGGCGGGCTTGCGAGTGGGGAGGGGGCGGTCTGGAGCGTGCTGAAAGATTTGGGCGGGTGTGGATGCGGCGCAGAGGGGAATCACGGCAAGGTGGACAAGTACAAGTACTCGGACGAGAGCGGGGAGTCGTTCATCGCCGTGAAGCGGCTGAAGAGCAGCATGGTTTCCGCTCAGGCGAGTGAACGCCGGGCGCACGGCGTCCCCGAGCTGGGCCGGGACGATAAAGCGTCGCGTGGCAGTGGGGACGCGGCTGTGCGGCGCGGGTCTTGCGTTGCGGACGGTGTCGCCGGGCGGGCGCTGACGTCTTTGGGGAGGCCTTGCTGTCGGTACGACCGGGATCTTTGGTGTGGCGTAGGCGGCCGCGCGGAGGGCGGGATGGTTTGGATCTTTGGTTGGGGACTGGGCGCGCCGCTCGCGCATGCCGTACTTGGTGCGGAGTGTTTTGTCGCTGGTCGACGGCGGATCGACGCCGGGGACCGTCGTTTGACCGGTCGATGGCTGACTTTCGGTGGTCAAGTTTGCGCGAACGCAGGACATGCTTGACTTCATCAGGGAAGTGGAACTGCTAAAGAAGGTGAGAGGCTGACAGGGGCTTCTGCGCGCGAAGCGAGGATATGCACTTGCGTTTGTCACTCCTGTTGGTCATGTTTTCGGAGTGGTAGCGAACCGGGACTCTCTAAGTCAAGTCAGCGTTTTCTTGTTTGCACTCATTCGGGCTCGGTGATACTGACAAGAAGGAGACGTCGTGCATGGAAATTCTTGCCTCAGGGGGGAGAGGAACCCGGCAAGCTGTACTTTTTGTGAACTCACCCACTCAGCATGGAATTCCTCCAAATGCGTTTGTCACAAAGTGACAAAACACAGTCCCAACCCCCGCCAGGCGTCGTCAGGCACATGGCTGCATTCTGAGTGTCCAGAATGAAATGTACAGGAACGCCGAACTCCAAACTCACTGCCCTGCTGCCCTTGCCATTTGTCAGCTCTCACACGATTGCATTGCCACCTATCGGGGATCTGGAACCCTGCCACCAGAGGACACGGGAAGGGAGGGAGAGCAAACAGAGGAACAGGATCACGACTTGTACCTGGTGAGAAAACGACCATTGGAGGGCACAGAAGTCGCAAGAGTTGGCATGGAAACTAAAGCAGGTTGTGCTGTGGTCACTCACTTTTGTGAGAAGCATGGGATACCTCTTTCAAGTCAGGCGCACTGCATTGATGCCTGCAATTGCCAGACCCTGCAATAGGCTAGGTGATATCTTTCTCGCGTGGATCACAACAGCAGATTCTGATTATTATCGGATCGTGTATGCCAGCCACTGCGTAGGGTGTCCGATACCTCTGAAATTGAATAGGCGTTTTGAGCAATGTGAAGAAGAGCAGTGATCAGCTAGTCTTCATTAGATTCTGGGTCGGGTTTCCACAGCTTCTACCGATGTTGACTATCACAAGATGCTCTGATGGCATCTTCTGATGGCACAGTGCAGGATTCCAAAACCCACCAACATTCTTGTCATTTGGTCATCGATTTGTGCCCATCACTTGCCTTTGAGCCACACATCATTTGTCCGCTGTGCTCCAGGCAACAGAGTGCCTCGATGGTGGGACTCTGCGAGACATATTGATAAGAGAGATGCAGGAGAAACACGGCACTCAGCACAAGTACACACTGTAGGTGGTGTGACAATTGGCTGTTCAAACTTCGCCTTTCTTGCATTAGCTCAAATTTTCATCAGAGGTAATTCTCTGTTGCTGTGTTGGCAAGAACAGGATTCTTGCCATCACAAAGCATTGCTTTTCCCACTGTAGATGCGGCTCCAGTCCAGACCTGCCCAAAAGGGGGGTATATAAGCTGTTGATGCTGCTCAGCAATGTCGTGCTGTACTCTTCTTTGGCCACAATTGTACCATGGCAAAATGGCGCCACTACATGAAGACAAGATGGGGACCGCTTCTGACCTCCAGGATTCTTGCTGTGTCCATGCATATCCATGGCTCAGATGGTCTGTGCCCCACTTGTGCTGATGACTGGCCAGGAAGGGAAACAAAGTAATGCTAACACACAGTAGTGAGTGATTCAACAGGAGGGCACGCTGTCCATGGTATGTCCATTTGTTTTTGGCACAGCGGGCACACTTTTTGGCCATGGTCTATGGCCTGAACCTTGTAGGGCGAGCAGCATTGCACTCTCAAGTTGGTTGAGCTGTATTTTAATTTAATATCTCAGGTTCAAGTTCACAGTTGTCCATGTGGACACAGCAGAACTTCAATGGCAGTAGGAATGTGGGGGAAGTGGCAGTGGAAGGAAATGGATAGGGTGCACTGAAACCATCCAAGTCGATGACAAGGCTGCGCTGTGATGGCTCCTGATCATTGCATCTGTTCCCCTAGGTTGGAAGCTGCGGTTTGGATGCTGGATGTCGCTCGTGGAATGGCATACCTCCACGGTGCTGAACCTGTGGTTATGCACAGGGATCTGAAGTTGGAGAACATAATGCTGACTGGTATGCACTTCTGAATCAAGTTCAGTCCCGCATATATGCGGCGCATATTTCCTTTGGGTGGCAGTTGAACGTGTTTGGAGCAGCTGTTCAAGGGCAGTGGCTGTCCGTGTATTGAGTAATGCAGTGCAATAAATGCATAGGCGTGTGTGCAGCAAAGGCGAATTTACACACTGTGCAGGCTGGTGCTGCTCTGATGGTACTGGCTGTGGGTCTGTATGAATGGATGCACCCTCAGAAGCAGCATGAGAAACGACGAACTGACCATCGTGTGTGTTGAACTCCAGTGGTCTGCAAGTACTTTACACTGCTTGTCAAAAGAATACGCAGCCCCAAAGTCCTCACAGTGGACCAAGTTAGCAGGTCACCAGGAAGCAAGCAGCCTTGGTTCTGTGAACAGAAGTTTGTTTCAATTTTTTGCCAATGAATAGCCTGTTATTGTGCCCAATCAATATCGTGTTATTGTGCGAGCCTGAGGCACACATGTTGGGCCATCGTCTTCGAAAGTACCTTAAGTAGCCATGCTTGTGCCTGTTGGGCGTTGCAGCCACACACATGGTGATGTCAGCAGGTGTGAGTCTTGTCATGATGGCCCCCTTTACCATTTGTGCGTGGTGACTCCAGATGATGGTCGTGCCAAGATTGTCGACTTTGGCCTTCACAAGGTGATAGGTGAGCAGGTTTGGGTTGCTGCAGGAACAATTGTGGGCTTGTGCTCGCATATCTTGCAAATGCATTGGTGGCTGCTGTCAAAGATATCCTTGCTCAGAAGATTGCAAGGTTGGTGGAATGCGTGGCTGAGGGAAAAGCCTGGTCTTCTGATGGCCATAGTTTTTCGTGAACAAATGCTGCATGCCATCACACTTTGTAGCTTCGTTGTTGAGCTGAGAGAGTGCCCCTCAGCCCGTTTGTCTCTGTTCCAGTCCTCCTTTGTTTGGGGCTTGTGTGCTTTGGAGAATTGCTGTGCATGGTTTTGTTGAGCCATCTCAGTTTGTGCACGTTGGACCAAGACAACCATGCTCCAGACCATGCAAAGCAGCCGTTGCTGCTCTTCTCTGTTGCTTCCATTCCAGGCTTCCTTCAAGCTGACCCGAAATCTTGCACAGTCATACTTTACAGTGCTGCTGACTGGCACCAACGCCAGACAGGGATTCAGACACAACCATTCAAAGCTCTGGTAACAGAATCCTGTTGCAGAATCAGTCTTAAGTCCGTCTTGAGGTAGATATTGTCTGCGTGATACCAGCTCATACCAGCTGCCTTGATGTTGTGTGTTCCATTGCTGTCTTGTAGACAGCTGGCTGAGAGAGTATGTCAAGGATGATGAAGGCCTGTATGAGATGAGCGGAGGCATGGGGGCATACATCTACATGGCGCCTGAGTCGCTGAAGTCAAATCGGTACAACCACCTTGTGGATGTCTACGCCTTCGGCATCATTTTGTGGGAGCTGATGCACTACGAGATGTTAATAAATCGTGTCTCTCTGCATGGAACAACGGACGACCTCAAGAACTTTGCAAAATACGTCTCCAGAGAGGTGAGACAGCTACAAAGTCGACCACAGCACAAAATCTGCAAGTTTCCACAGAATCGTTGTTCTGTATGAGGCATTGCCAAGATTGCGTTGTTAGTCCCTGCTGTTTGTGCCGCAGCTATTCTTGGTGACGTGTGGAAGCCCTGCCCAGTGGTCTTCACATTTTATTTGTCCAGTGCCTGTCAATTCACCTGCATCTGCTATTGTTCCAAGTCATAGGTTTTGGCCATCAAGTGTTGGTTGCTAGTTTGTTGCAAGCTTTCTATCCGCTATTCCGTCGTGTGTGCACAGTAGGACCATGCAACAGGTTTGTTCAGTGCTGGGTGTGGATCTTGGAGGAGTTGGAGTGACCATCAGACTGGTACTATATGCTGTGGGAGGCGCCCTTTAGGTTGTCGCACCTGGTGCTTGCCATTGAACAAAAATCTGTCGTTGTTGTTCTGGCGCAGGCATGGCGGCCACCCATCTCCAACGACCTGCCAAAGGGGATAGGTACAGAGGCGTCACTGTTGGTGACTATTTGTGACTTTGAAGTTTGATGACACAGTCAAGAGCTCTTTGCTTTATTGATGCAGGACTCATCCATATCTTGTTTCTTGTAACCAGGAAATGAAACAAGACAGTAGAATTCTTGCTGCTGCCTTGTCTGTCAGACTGTCTTATTCCTGAGAATGTTTCATTTCTTTGTGTCAGGGCTCGAGCACTATCTTTGTGCGACCACTCAGGACAGTACACTACTATGCTATGTGACGCAGTCTTTCAACCTGAGATCCACAGTTC